>JAECUM010001053.1:0-67236 GCA_016617855.1 Megalonaias nervosa | reverse complement strand
ACCATTTAGAGTTGCACCTAAAATTTCCTCGCAGCAACGCGTGAAAATTCCAAAAACTTGTCAGCCCCTTAAAGAATCTATACTGAACAAACTGGTGATTTGCGACATAGATAATAGTTTAATGGAGAGGAAATTGGACTAAAAACATTCTTATTTTCCGACGAAATCGCTCAGTATGACGCTCAGTATACATGCAAACAGACGGAGAACATTTGCAGCCGCTCATCCACTTTGAAGGCCAAGGCTTAATTTCGAACCCGGATAGCACAAACATTTTTCTGCACTAGACTCTTCTTTTTGTGCATACTATATGAAATGGCATGGTCTTGACACCAAAGTAAAAAGCGAATGAGAAACATCGAGACAGAGTATGGACGTCTCTTCAGTAAAGAAATTTACCCATAGCAATTACACCAAACTATTTAGTGCTTCCAGTAAAGGTGTTTCTTTTTCTCAGATTTCAAAGCATCATTCCCACTTCATATGAATAGATGTTTTAATTTGAAGTCGAAATGCACGAGAACATTTTCTACTGTACTATTAACGTTATTTAACCAAAAATATTCAAAATTAAAATACATTAACAATTTAGTCTAGATTACACTTTGCCTTTGATTATTGGAAATTATATATATATAATAAACCATTAATTTTAAAATATGTCTTAAACAACTATTTCATTTCAGGGAATGAAAGCACGTGAAGGTCTCCTGGCAAGAATAAGGGGACAACTACTTAGGTTATCCTCAAAGGAAGGAAATAAGTCTTCATTCAAGACGGCCTTTGAACATTATATGGAGTCTTTTGAAGAGGAGATCACTTTGGACACACTGGACACAATAGCAGAAGGCGCATTAGACCTTATCTCTAATGGATTCAGCACAACCTCAAGTGCTTTAACAAGTTTGATAATGATCCTAGGCAAACACAAACACGTACTTCACAAAGTTCGTGCAGAGCTTGACGAGCACGGTCTATTAGACCCAGAAAACGCTGGCCTTACTCTACATTCTCTGAAGGACCTTTCATACAGTTTCAAAGTGTTGAAAGAGCTCCTACGGCTTTACCCTCCAGCAGGTGCAAGTTTCCGAAAATGTTTGAAAACATTTGAATTAGGGGTGAGATTTTTTTAAGATCCCATTTAACATAATGCGTATGATCTATTAAATGTCATTCTGATACAACACGTAAACTTATATCAGCAGCTATTTGTACATTTTTACACATGATCATCTGCGTTTCTGGTGACAACAGAAATTACATTACTGAAGTTGAATTCTACATTAAAAACTAAAGTCGATGGTGAGAAACATGAAAAGTTACATTTTCCTGAGAGAAAAAAATGCGAATCCCAAGTTTTGCATCTTGTGGCATATGCAACTCTTTGTCACTGTTGCATTGACCTCTAGATTATGTAGTTGGCACCATCAAGCATAGTTCATTCAGTTGGCTGTGAAAGATTTTTTCACTTGCATGGAAGTTGTCAAATGTCAGTTTTCTGAAGGGCAACATGTTGGACAACATCAGGTACAGCTAGTTTACTAATCTCATGACAATAATAATGATGTTAATTACCAGTAGTTTAACCGTCAAGCGCCAGTTCTCATACAGATTCTTTAGGAATCATAATAACGATCATTGTAGTATTAAAGACAAGAAGAAAAACACTGTATTAATTTAGCATACAAAAGTGCACGAGTACATTATAGATTTGTGGTAGAAGAAAGGGAAAAGGCATTTGTACAAATAAAAACAACTCCAATGCTAAAATTAATGAAGAGAGCTTTTCTTTAACGAACTTCAATAAGTTCCTGATGTTCCCTGTCCCCCATCATCGTTAACGCTATTACCGAGCATTACATTCACAATCAAGAGTTCATGGATGTAAATTTTCGGCCACTTGAAAGGAGTTGCCAGAAGTTGATGTAACCATGCGGGGGTGATTTACCTTGATCAATCACATGCTGCTGTTTGTAATTTGCAATCATAATTATTGTTTTCTATAATAGTAAAAATAAAATATCTTTCAAAAGAAGAGAACACTTTGTAGTAAACTTAAGAAAATTCCTGAAATAGTCATCAAAGTCAGATGGAGGATTTCGAGTCTGCACACACACACACACACACACCATTTGACAAAATGGCTAGATTTTTAACATGACGGTGGCTTTGACCGTTTGACAGTGTGTATAAAATTATTAAATGTCATATGAGGACTGTTCAGCGTGGTGTCAGGATAATGTGACTGGATGGGACATCATGCTATATGTCTCGGCATGATGCGCCAGTGTTAGACATCACTATAAACTGCCACACTGCAGACATTGTCGTGATATGACTGAAAAATTGTTACAGCTACGTTAAAAATCCACACACACACACACACACACACACACACAGGCACATTAAATATACAAAAGGAAATCTCTTCGTATTTTAGTGAATTAATTTACTTAGAACTTTGATAATTTGACGTTAAGTAAATTAAGTGTACATTTAAATAATTTATTATAAACCTAATATCATATAAATTGTTTACCTTTTATGCTTTCCGATAAAAGACCCTATTAAAGAAATGCATCAGTGGTTCTTGATTTCCTTTTCAGGGATACACGATTCCTGTCGGCTGGACGGTTATGTACAGTATACGGGAGACACAACATAACCCCCAGGTGTACGGGGACGCTGAGGAATTCCGACCAGATCGGTGGGACGACAGTTCCATTCATCCGGGAACCCTCACATCCGAATGTCCCTCTGAGAGATTTAACTTCATTCCTTTCGGAGGGGGTCGTAGATCCTGTGTGGGGTCAGAGTTTGCGAAACTCGTGCTTCGTATATTTTCATTGGAACTGGCAAGAAACTGTGATTGGACACTACTTAACGAGGACGCTGAAGTGCGCTTCATTCCTGTGCCTCACGCTGTCGACTTTCTTCCAGTGCAAATACGCAGACGGGATGATTCAAAATTATTTTGAAGATTACCCATATATGGTAGTTCATCGATGTTTCGTTGGAATCTCCATTATTCATCCTGAGAGTTCCAAAATGTACCGAGACAGACGATCGGAGGGTTTACAGTTTGCTGGTCATCTACTGACTGTTGCTGTGTATGTTGGGTTCCGGACTGGTGTTTAATATTACAATAGCTATACTTTCAGTTCATATTCCATTAACTAGGAACTTGCATAATGTACAAATTATAATGAGAAAACATACATAATGTAAAGATTGCATAATATACAAATAACAGAATAAACAGATCTTTAGAGAGAGAGAGAGAGAGAGAGAGAGGGAGTGCTTGCCTTAGATAATCATGGTATTTCAGTTGATAGCTGAATATGTTACAAACTAATGTATGTTTTGCCTTTTTGATTCTTGAAGCTTTATACTTTCAAGGAAAGTTTTAGCTCACAGAATACTACAT
The DNA here is from genome assembly GCA_016617855.1 of Megalonaias nervosa. Classification (NCBI taxonomy): domain Eukaryota; kingdom Metazoa; phylum Mollusca; class Bivalvia; order Unionida; family Unionidae; genus Megalonaias; species Megalonaias nervosa. The sequence goes on along the minus strand of JAECUM010001053.1, from coordinate 63,809 downwards.
TGGCTCATGTATTCAGTTGTGAAATATACGTTGTGCTTTTGAGAATTACGTCAAACCTTTGTCTTGGGTTTGCAAGAATTTCACCTTAATTTCTTTTTGCATCAAATGTATCCCTTAATAAACATAAATAATTGAGTGTCACACTTATGAAAGATAGATAGGTCTATGCAAAGTATATTGCAAGGAGATTTACTAAATTTTTAAAAATATTCATTTAATGTTTTGTTGTTATTTATAATTTTCAAATGATATTATCAAATTTTTTAATTTCCTCTGGATAATGCATTCCATTCGGATAAGGAGGGGCGGTTCAGCTTCAGACTCGTTATTTATGTATTCAATAACCACCAAGGCTAGCCAGTGTGAATTGACCCAGTGTGTTCTTGTGACAGACTTACCTCCCTTTTTCTCAACATCCTACAGCCAATAAAATGTTGAAAATACCGTTTACAAAACTAAAAAAAATAAACATCACTACCCTATTCTGAGAATACCATCAGATTACCATTTCTAGTTTTGTTTGTGCTTCATATACTCTAAATCTTCTAGTATCAGCTATAAACCCCTGTTAAGCATGTTGTACTATATTCGTTGGTTTTGCTCGTTGGTATTGATACCTTTAACAGAGGCGCCTCCATTGTGCATGTGTTTTAACAAAATGACCCTCATATGGATGCTTGAACTGAATTAGGATGAAAATCGGAAGTTATGCAGGAAAGCATATATTTTTTGGAGAAAAAAATCTCCTTTAAAGAAAATACCAAAGTGAGAAAAGAGAATTGAATTAGAAAGCAGTGAAGGTCAAGCACAATATAACAACACTTCAAACCACGAGCAAATCAAGCCTTGTTACTGGCACAAGCAGGCATAGCCAACACTCGCTTCAAACGATCCAACGAGGACAAGTTTGGAGCCATTTTGGAAATTATGCACATAGAAAGACTGCCGTCGTTTGGTTGGTTGCTTGGTTTTGACAAGAATGTGTTCCACTGTTAGTTGACACTGGCAATGTGTGCACTTTGGTTGAGTCCACCCATCAGAAGGAAAGCAACACTCGGATGTTAGTCCTCTATGCAGCCAGCACAGTACCGCCTTCTCTCTGTGATAGGGTCTATATGAGAGATACGACTCTTCAATAGTGGGTTGGGTGTTTTGAAGTTGGTTCCACATAATTTTGACAAGTATCACAAACATGCTTATTTTAAAGTCAGTATATGGAATCTTCTATTCGAAAAGGGTGGCTGCATTTGAATCATAATCAGATTTAGATTTTACTAACGACCTTCCGATCTGGTCCCCAATATGTGTTTACTACAGCTCGTATTAGATACTGGGCTTTTTGAGATTTGTCCTTCATGTATCTTAATAGGCCAAAGGAAAGCGAAAAAAGACATGAAACATCCCTTCTCCACAACAGGAATAAAACAACCGTCAAGATAAAGCTTTGTGTTATCATTAGTTCGATGTAATTGACAGAAGGGCGTATAAACAGTTTTAAATTTCAAAAACTTGAACCTGTTTTCTTTTGACCATTTCTGAACTTTGTTTCAGCTCATCTGTAGTTGACGTTCAACAGTATGCATATATTGTACATAGTTTTTGATCTACAGCAGATCAAAACCTCCTCCACGTATAACGAGCAGTCAATTCCTGGATAAAGACATTTCACTGTGCTGTTAATTTTGATGCTGAACAAAGCAACTGTGAAAATGCTGCCTTGGAGTACACCAGGCTCCTGAGGATATCATTCAGAAAGGGTGCTCTCTACCTTGACTCTGAAATTTCTGTCTTTGAAAAATTTAAAGAAAAAGTTAAGTGTGCGACCCATTAGACCTAGGTTGAATAGGTCATTCAATATGACGTGATGTCATGAGCTTTCGAGAAAGACTGAAACTATGTATTCTTTCTTTGTGAAATCTTCTCTAATAAATGCTTTAAGTCTGACAAGATGGTATATTGTATTTCTCAGGCGTTTGAAACCACATTGAATCCGCGAGGAAGCTGTTTTTTTTTTTATTAAGTCTTTGGTATGACTAGGCCAGGGTTCGAACGCGCGACCTTCCGCATCCGAGAGCTTCTCACTCAGCATAAAGAGGTTAGTGTTAGGACTAGTAGGTCTGGTGTCAGGATAATGTGACTGGGTGGGACATCATGCTACATGTCTGCGGCATGATGCCCCAGTGCTAAACATCACTATAAACTGCCACACTGCAGACATCATAGCGATATAACTGAAAACTTGTTAAAACTACGTTAAAAATCCAAATCACACACACACCACAATGGTGACCCTCGAAAATTATGGACACCAGTGAAATTTAATGTCTTTAATATAGACCCTGAAGGTTGGTGCAACTAGCTGATTGATCAGACCAGACCTTTTTAATCACCGGTCTCGACGTAGCTGACACCGAATGAATGTGTTGTATCAGAGTGGCAACTATTAGCTGCTCTTCTGCTCCGCTTCCCAGAATTCTCTCCTCCAAAGATATGGGACACAGTCCACGACTATCGGGTTGCCTCCACTCAATCGCCTCTTACGACATGCAGCGAGAACGCACCTGAAATATTCTACCACCCCTAGCTCGTCAGGGGTGGGGTTGGGCTGGGGAGGGTGGAGCTAGGCTGCGGATGAATGGGGCTGGGGAGGGGTGCACACTGTTTTCAGTAAAGTTAACGATTATATTTCTTTGTTAATCGTGCAAAGTGACAAGAATTTAGCTACAATTTAGCTACTAAGAAGGTTAAAATTATACTCCATTCTATCCGATCGTACTATAAAGGTCTGACCGCTCCGGTGGTCTAGTGGTTAGAGCGTCCGCCTTGGATGCGGGAGGCCGTGGGTTCTATCCCCGGCCGAGTCATACCAAAGACTTACTAAAATGGTACTACCTGCTGCCTCGCTTGGCGCTCAGCATTAAGAGGTTAGTGTTAGGATTGGTCGGCCCGGTGTCAGGATAATGTGACTGGGTGTTAAAAATCCAAAGCACACACACATACACACACACACACACACGAAAGGTCATGTTCATTATCAGTAAATGGTGTCGGTAACCATTCTATCAATAAATGATGTTGGTAACCATTCTATCAATAATAAATTTCTTGATTTATGAACGTAGAATATACTGTTATTTCTATTTTATCACGTGCTCTTAGGTTCTTGTAAAGAAACTAATGTACTCGGTTGCTACAATGCGTGTATTCTTTACATTCAACATTAAACATACACCAAAATTAAATAGCATATTTTGAAAATTATAAAAAATAATACTTACATATAATAAATCTTAAGAAGGGAATAAGCAGTTCAGTTTGGAATCAAGAATATATGTCAGCTGTAAAGTCTTTATGACCAATTATTGATGGTAACAAAGTTACACGTGGCATCATCTGAGACGACATGTATAATGTGTAACATTTATTCTTAATAGCTATCTTTTCTTTCAGGGAAAGATTCAGCAATAATGGATGCTGATGAATCGGATAACAATATATATGATCTGCTGATGTTAGCAGTTTAAGAAGCTGAAAATCTGAGTGAAAAAGAAATCAAACGATGGCACCGTTAGTAATATATCAAAAAGTATTTGAATTAGTTGATGTTATTGCAATAGAAGAACCAAGAATGCAAAATAACAAATGGGTTTAAAGGTCAAATGAAATCAGTCAATATCACCACTGAAAAAGAACGTTGCATTGAATGCAACATGCTGAAGGTTTATACAATTGACCAAAATGACGTAAGCATACGGTAGTAAAAGAGGAGAAAGACTATTGCTATCAGCCAGTGGGATATATTTGAACCTTAAAAACGCATGAAAGATGCGACCTCATTTTTCAAACATAAACCAAGATGAAAACAAAAACATGAAGGAAGAAGGACACGTAAGAAGAATAAAAAAAAAAGACAAATGCATAATGAGGATGGTTTTCAGTTGTGGGGAAAAAAAGAAGAAAAAAATAAATAAATATCGGATAGCAAAAAATAATATTTTAAATCGTGGAAATGCCAGAAATAGGCAGGATGTAAAACGGAAAGCAAAGGCAACAAAAAATATGGCATTGAACACTGCACAACAGCGGGAGAAGAAGAAAAAAAATGACTCTTAAAGGAGAAAGGATAAAGTTAGTAAAAGAGGAAAGTTAAAGGAAATTGGAAATTATGACCTCACATAAAAATACCAGCATAAAATATACAATATAATCAAAACACCAATGATAAACTATAGAAAGTTAAGGAACGTACATTGACCCAGCCTGATGCTTCATCAAGAGGAGATGAAATTCATCTCGGCTATAATTAGAAAAGCTGAGAACATAGTAAACACGAAATTATAAAGAAGAATTAGAAACGATCAAGGAAGAAAGCATCTTGGGAAAAACAAATATGACCTTTTCATACGACAGTCTTGAGGGTAAAGAGGGTAAAGAAAACCTATTGCTCTCCATGGCAACTAAGTTTTTTAAGCATCCCAAATTTACTTAAAACTAGAAAATAGCAGGGAATTAAGGCAGTTTCTATGGAATAATCTTGAAAATATGTTGAAGAGTATTTCTACCTAGAAGTTGAAAAGCTTAGATAAGATGGAAAATAGTCCAACTCTGTTTCTGATCTACTACCACTTGCTCTTGCTATCTGGAATGGTAGAACTATACAAATGTTTTTAAGATGACACCGAAACCAATAATTGCCGTCCTGCCAACTCTCACCACAGTAACAGTTTTCTGGCCTACCTGCCACCGCCTAAATTCACTGACATTTCAATACATGATGAAAACCATCAATTAATAAAGATGCAAACTGAGAAAATGCAATTAAGTGAGATATACAAATGGTAAAAGATGTCCGGACTGCTGCAGTGTCAACTGGCATGTATGTAGGTAGGCAGGCAAGCAGGTAGCCATTCAGGCATGTATGTATGTATGTATGTATGCATGTATGTATGTATGTATGTATGCACGTATGTATGTATGTATGTATGTATGTATTAGTGTTTAATATTGTTATCAGTATGATTTCACTCTCAGTGCCTCTATCAAATTCTAGCTGTTAGTAGTGACAGTTGGCCAGAACATTAATTCCAACATTCTGGATATTTGATACCAGAGACTGTCAACAGGTTCGATCTTGTTGTTTATCTTCCCATGGCTAACTGAGCTTGGACCAGTTTGTGCCCTGGAATAAGGCACAAATGTTAAATTAATTAAAATCTCTTATCTCTAACCCTTACTAAAACGAGAACAGAGTGGGAGAGCAGGCAGTTATATAGCTGGGCTTGGTACTGTAAGCAACACTGGTTTTGGTTTTAGCTTTATTTTACATAAAAGTTGTAGGACCCTTATTTGGTGTTTGTATGTCCTTTGAACCCGAATGTAACAAATTTATTTTGGGGTCTCGGTTAGTATGAAAGGCAAAAAACACTTTCTATGCTCAAGAATACATGAAAACAAACATCAAAGAACTATCTTGCTGATAAATAGTCCATGAAAGAGATATGAAAAACCATACAATTCTTTACCTTTAGGCACAGCAAAAACCTAACTTGTAGATGATAACCAGTCTGTGAAACAAATATGAAATATATACCATTCTTTATCTTTCGAAGTTGAAGAAGAAACAGTTAAATTATGAAAGAATATATTTTTGCTGTTTCAATTAAAGAAGTAAAAGCAAATCGTGCATTTCAAAATAGTCTGACGGTGTATTTATCTGTGAAGAAAGGCGTGTCAAATAAAAACAACAAAAGAATTGATGACAAAGTTGGAGAACATAACAGAATTTGTTGCAAAGGTAGAAGGCCATTATACCTGAAGTGAACCTAATATGCAACGCCTCGGTACAGAGCTTGACATTACTTATATGCACAACGTTCATGTTCAGAAATTCAAAGCAGAATCATCTGTTGAATCCGCGCTCAAAGAAGATCATATATATATATATATATATATATATATATATATATATATATATATATATATATATATATATATATATATATATATAGTATGTACGCTGTATCAATAATATACCACGAGATGAATAAACGTTTCATTAAAGGAAACGAGGTCTGCCGAGTTTCCTTTAATAAAACATTTATACAGTGTGTGGCAATTACAAATACACATATTTGCTCTTTGAACGGAGTTAAGATTTACTACAGGAAACTTTGTATTGACCGGGTGAATGAACTCCTCACATCCCTTCCGAGTGTGTCCGCTACAATATGTAGCTCTGTGCCTTTTCTTACTATTTATAATCATTTTTGCATATTGATAAGTTGATTGTTTTCTTTTTTGAGTTTCTATTTTTATTCACATTGATTAAATCAATATAAGACACACTTCTGATTTAAACATGAAAGATGGTTTTAATGAAGAAATTAGAGCACTACAAACACATGGTTAGCTCAGCCATTCACATGAACGCTCAGCCATTCACGTACGGGCGCATGGAAATTAGTGTGGAATATAAATTAAGCGAAAGGACGAACCAACAAGAGGTAATTAAAATATTTTAATATATTTACAATTGATCTAAGTCATTATTCTGCTTTAATAACATTACTAACGACCATACAACTCTCTCTCTCTCTCTCTCTCTCTCTCTCTCTCTCTCTCTCTCTCTCTCTCTCTCTCGTCGGTTTGACTAAACTTTTACCATCATTCATAGGTCCAGAGAGACATCGTGATATGACACAAACGAAAATCCTCTACGCTCATCTTTTCATAAATATTCTCCCGTATCTTGCAACGATGGTCCGCGGGGGGGGGGGGGGCAGCCTTAGGGCAGTCTCATAATTAATTAACAAAAATCGATTTTAAAACATTATAATAGGTTAAAGAAACAACAACAACAAAGCATTAAATACATCACACGTGTGCCACGTAATCTAGAAATTTATTGTATAATGTCGACAGGCTATTGCAACTTTGATCATTGATTATATCAACACTGCAGATAAATCCCAAGGAAAGTGCACATATACCGGTACGACGAACCATATTCTTGTAGGTTACATGGTGTGAGTTCAGTTTCAATGTTTTCATCCAGCTCAAATTCTTTTTCTCTCTCACTTCAGATTTCTGCGCATTTTGTCCCTTATGCATGAGAGGGGAGAGGGTAACGGAAAGCAGAGAGGATTCAGATGAAATTGTGTACTATATTAATTTCATTTAGAAAACGGGGATTATTAATACTTTTTATCGTTATCTTTATACGTCACTAATGATTAATGAGTGGAAATTCATCACTGATCTATAGACCTAAATCGATAGCACACAGTTACAAGAATGTTTATATATGCGTATTATTGCGCCATGGGCGGATCCCAATTTGATATACCAATAGTATTAGTATATCAACTTGCTTTATACCAGCACTTTAAAAGCCGTTATATATATATATATATATATATATATATATATATATATATATATATATATAGAGAGAGAGAGAGAGAGAGAGAGAGAGAGAGAGAGAGAGAGAGAGATATGCCAAAACGATTTATTCAGCGCTACGATGTTCTGGTAGGAAAGGGTCAAGAAACATTCTATGAAAGAAGTACATGAGTCATTATATTGTTCTGGTTCCACACATTACATATTTGGTCAGTTAAAAATCTAGCTTTGATGTCTTATTTCCTTATTCTTCTTGTACCTTATTCTTATCATACCAAAACAGTGATTTCACTTATATCCTGTAAATCTCTTAAAACTTATAAATTGTATACATAATTATTAGAATTATGTAATGAAGGTAAAATATGAACATTAGCACCCAGTATCATAAAATAAATGTAATTTGTATTACAACTTTCACTTGCCCCTACTCACCACCAATGTATACATAAGTGGTTTGGGCGTACATACAGTGGCGCCTGCGGAATTATTGGGGGGGGGGGGCAAACATGTAGTTTTAAGTTTTATGGATATAGACTAAAATATGTTTAGATGCGCCCATGCATCCATCCCTCGACTATACCCATGGATACAATGAGGCCATATGAAGTAGACTGTTGTTGTAGGTTTAACTCCTGTTTTCGGCACATGATATGTGATACATGGTGGCCAGTATAGCTGCTGGAGGATGAACCCGGGAAATCCCTGGTAAGAACCACCGACCTACTAGCAAGCTTTCTTACATACCCACATTGGCTGAACCTGAGACTCGAACTTACGCGGACAGAATAAGAAGTCCTGCTTCTGAAGGATGTCAGTTGTATCGCTCAAAGTAAATGCTATTATTATCTGATTACCACAGAAACCTGGTGCTATAAAAATATACTGTAGATGCAACAATAGACCTTGTAGTTGTTGAGCGTATCTTTTATTGAGCTGGAAAATATAGAAAAGTCAAAAGCTTTAACTCTATTGTGTGCACGTGCGGTTATACACAGAGACACCAAAGTCATGAATTGTGGTGATCTTCCACCAAGACGAGCTTTACAAAAATTCTGTAAAATCACTGGAGCATTAATGGTGGATAATGAACTAGTCATGAGTCTTACCAACTTAACATAAAGGTACTAATAGAGGAAATCTATTTTTTTTTAGTGCACATCAAGAAAAATATTTTACGATTGACGTGATAACCATTTGTTTGTCACGAGTAAAATATTTCTTCAACTTGACTCATAAAGCAGATGTTCTTTTTATTATTTATTTTCTAAAGCAAGAACTGTGGATTTGCTTGAATTTTATTTCCTCATTTTGTGCCAATGGGAGCAACGGCTGCATTAATAACTCGATAAAAAGATGTTTTCAAATTAACAGTAATTGTGGGACAGAAACTTTTACAAATGTAGCTTAGATAAACAATGCTTCAGATTGTGTATTTTCCAGATAAGTTACTGATTTCAAACTAAAATGAAGATATTTCTTTACTTCCATTAACACATTCCTTGTGCGTATTGATACAGTGAATCTTGTTGGAATGAAGATGTCTAGAAACATCACATAGCGGTCACATCCGAGATTTCAGAGACTAATATTTTAAACAAAATGTTTTAATGGTTGTGAGTTTACTTGGATGGATATTGGTTCTTTATTTTGTTAATTTCTTCATTCATTCATTTGTTGTTTTTGTCATGCTTGGCTCTAAATTTTGGTTTGCAATGTACACTCGTTAATGGCCAGATTCTCCATTATTTTCAAAAATTATTATATCTGTGTTGAGTTAGGATCGCTACTTGAACAATTTTGTTACTATATATAATCAACGTTTCTCGTTCAATGTATCTGTATAACGTACAGCGTAAACGGCGAGAGATACTCTGTGGATGAAAGAATATCGAATAGCAACAGGTCACGCGAGTTCAAAAGGGGAAAGCTCCCTCCTTGTCATAAAAATAAGGGGGAGGGGTATAAAATGAAGAGCGGAAAGAATAAAGTAGGGTGAAACGATTCATCGAAATATCAATGCATCGATACTTTTGCTGTAACGATACACATATCGATACAAGAGACGGAGAATCGATACAAAACAATACTAACCGTATGGAAGTGATTATAGTCTTCAGCAGTAATGGATAGTTATTAATAGTTTGCCTTATTATTCTTTAAAATTAGAATTCATCTGAAACAGCATCTGCAGTCACAGGCACTCATTTTTATTAATAAAAACGAAAAAGACTGTTCAGAATACTCGCTCGCCGTCTATAAATTAACACAAAGTGATATGGTTCGTAATTTGCCCCCCCCACCCCACTCCGTGCAAATTATCTTAACCCAGCAGCTTGTTCAACATATGCTATACATTCCACATGTATAATGATGTGCCTTACTCATCGTTTAATAGCCACTTTTACGCGAAATTTCTACATTGAATTGTCTTGTCTTCTTTGGTCGATTTGAAAGCTACACTAACGGTGTGTCGCACGGTGAAATATGTTACACTGAATTCTTATTGGTGGTTATTGCTTGTTCCAGTCCAGGTTGAGCAATAACCACCAATCAGAAATTAAATATGGTGGCCAGGAATAGGCATTATTACCGACTAGTTTGAACCTTCCATGAAGGATGTTTAACAAATGCGTGTTTAATATACGGGCTACCAAGAAAACCCAAAATGTCTTATTTCCGGCATGGTTCATCGTGATTTCGTTCAGCAAACACTGGCTGATGGTAGTGATAATGACAATACAAAATTTTATAGTTATGAAGTATATTGGATTATTGGAGTTGGGAATGTGTTAATGGAGATACCAGTGAGTGATTTTGAGCTCGAAAATGGTAAATACCAGTCAGATGTACATGTTGGATGGAAAAAAAATAGACGGCATGACGGTTAATCTCCCTTTCAGCGGTATTTCGAAATTACACGTAGATAGGGCAGAATACTGAGCCTAATTAAAACAGACAATTTAAAAATATAACGCAATTTTCATTTTTTATCAATCAATTTAGCCCTGTAGATCACATACTACAAAACCATATATCCATATCAGGGTTAAGATAAACTGAAGAAATTAAGGTTAAAAAAATAAAATTAACAAGTGAAGATATTTATTTGAATAACTCTGTCTCCACAAGCAGACTATGACATTGGTTAACTAAAAACCCTAATACAGAATTATAGAAGAAATAAGAAATCTGACATAGTATAGTAGTCAGTAAATCACTGATTCAACAAAGTTTATTTTAGTGAAAAATCCTATTTTGGAGCAGATGTATCCAAAAGATAATATCTACGAGCTCTGGAAATATGTACATAACAGTCATAAAGATCAGTTTCCCAACATATTCAAACCGACAAAGCTAGCTATGTATTTGCTCCTTCAGAAGGAAGCACAAAACAATGTTCATACGCAGATGAGAAACAGAATATGCTCAGAAATAATTAACAGACTAATGCTTATACCACTGGAGGTGACATCTTTCAAAGATGTTGATTTCAGTACAGATCTAAGAAAGTGGAGCCGGAAGAAAGAGCGACAGATATTGAAGTCTTAGGTAAATATTGAACAATGGCCGTGTCTTCCTCTCTCTCCTTTTCTTCCACTCCTTATTTCTTTGACAACAGGGGAGGTCTCCCTTAAGATAAAATCCTGGCAGGATATCTCCTTAAATTGTACATGGGAAACAAATTTGAAATTTCTCTTTTTATGCAGAGATATTTAACCAGTGAATGAAGGTGCTAATGAAATAAATAAAATTAGCACAGAATCAGCGATGGGGGCAGATTTCAAACTGCTCAAGCTTATCACCTAGTGTAAATTAAAAAAAATTATATATGGGGAATGTTTTTGTCAATAGCTTTCCTTTCACTAACAAATACAAGAACCTGTGGCTGCAGCAGTCTTTTGCATCTGCAGTAAGCCCAATGTGTTAGATTTTGTTGGTCTAATTCTTCATTCCCTGCCCGGATTTGTTTTAGATGAGATTTTCTTTGCACAAGGAAATTTCATTATTTATTCTGTTTTAAAGATAACATCGTAATGTCTTCCAAGTTTAAGTGAGACATGAAATTGGTAATAAGATGTTTTCAAAGAATTCATCCTGTACAAAACAAAGGGCCTGGTGTCTAAAGTGAGTTAAATAGAGCCATCATTAAATGGCCTAAAACTCTGAATAAAACTCACTAACAACCAACAGGTAGTCTGTTTGAAAGTATTTTTGTTTTCTTGTCATCAATGAGAATAGCATATAAATATATGATAACTATATCACTGTCTGTAATCTGCATACTGGAAATACAACCAAGAATGTCAACATGCATAAAAAGACACCACCTACCTTCTAAAGATGGAAAGATCATCAAGTTCATATGTGTATCGATATGTATCGTATCGCAGGCTATGTATCGTGAATCGTATCGATACGCGGCGTTTCACCCCTAGAATAAAGTCATACTTCAATATTTACCTAACACGTCAATATCGGTCTCTTTCTTCCTACTCCGCTGTTAAAATAAAAAGCATTGCTAATATTTTGTTTCTGAGCTTAATCTGTGCCTTTTCTGTTTATGAATATTTTGTACTATGCTGAGATTCCACTCATCCAACCTTCAGTCTACCCTCTGTGAGTATATGAGTAGCTAGTTTATCCAATCTGAACATTGTAGGTACTGTCTTTTGGATACTTCTTTTCCCAAATAGCACAACAGAAACATAAGTTCTGCCAAAGTTTCACTTTCTTCGATCAATACTTTGCTGTCTGTTATAATAAAAGTCCGTCAATGCCATATTATCCATTTTAAGACATGTTTTAAGGATAAGGTCACAGCTTCCTCTGACATACACCTGAAATCATCAAAGTACTTAATGTAACGCGTCAACTGTACATACATTTCCAAAATGCTTGTGAAAATAAAATGTCTGACTGTTAAAATTTGAACCAGGAACTCGGAAAACCTCATCCTTCACACAAATCTTATCCTGCAGGATTCTATTTCCCTAGCTGCCCACATATATCAATAAGCATTTATATAATCTTCAAAGTGCCAAGTGAAAAAATACAGTTGTGAAATATCATAATTAAAAACAAGTGTTAAGCACTTCTTAGCAGGAGGCGAGGACTTGGCAGCAGGACTTTCCACTTCAACCTGTTTAGCTGGGCTTACTGGATTACTCTTTGCCTTCTTGGACATAGGGAGTATGGCAGCAGGGGCAGACTTTAGTGATGCTTTCCGTTTGGTTCCCCTTCTGAAACAAAGAGCAAGAAAACTCTAAATTCAAGTAATAAATCATTGGTCGAGCTCTAGTGAAATTTTAATACATTATGGTAAATAGCAAAGCTGCTGTCTTAATTGTTTCACCCGCAATGACTGTCTTAAATGGTAAGACAGTCGTCATAAAACTATCCATCCATCAGTTGTAAGTTTTGCTTCATTTTTCGTTTATAATATATAAAGTTTTATTTCATGCCAACAGATCATCATCAGACTGCTTACAAATACATCAACATCCGATGAGACTTAAGGTAAAAAAACGTCTTCGTTCATTCGTTGGTCCATTCATGCATACCAAAATCATAGCATACATATCTACATATCCCCCCTCCCCCAGCAAAACTTAAGTCTGGGGCCCCCTATCAATTTAAAAAAAAGTTGTTTAATATGAGGTTTGGATCCCCACCCGGGCCTGGATCCACCGCCTCCCCCATGGGGGTTGCTTGGGCTGGTCGACAGTCAACATTTAACAAAGCTATCATGCTTACACGCCATAGCCCAACCATTCGTTCGTCCATTCATGCATGCATGCCCATAGCATACCTACCTACCTACCTGCCTACCTATACAGTGTATATGGATATTCAGATTTAAAGTTCATTCAATCATCCTTAATTGTACAAAATCATAGAAACGAGTAGTTGTGTTTATGTTCTCTGCACCATGTCCCATCGCCACCATACAAAGTTACAAAGCATTTTTTTTTAATGGATCAATGTGCCCTTTTTTCCCCACATGACAAAATGAAAATTTACTATACTCCACGCTCATCTCAAAATTTAACAAAGCCGTCATATATTAACAATTGAGTTTGCCAGTTTTAACTGGACTGCGACGTACGAATTCTGCAAGAAATGTCATACATTGTACGACGGCCGGATTGTGTCACAATTTGTTTTTCGTATCTTGTTTATCCCAGCTATTATCATGCTTAAACTAAATAATATATTTGTTAAAACAAAATGGTTAGCTAAGGTTTCTCTCTTGAGAGTTTTCATTTCAATGTTCTACTCAAGTCACACAGCCATTTCAGCTTTAAAGATTCGTTTGCTGTTACAATAGATCTATATGACTCGGCCCGGTAAAAGGGTCTCGAGTTTTCTTCTGGAGACGATAGATTTGAATCCCCGTGAATACCCATAAAAAAAGGAATAATTAACACTTAGCCGGTTGGGGTGGTTACGTAACTTAGTGTAGAGTATTAAAAACGTCATTGTTGTGGGTTTAAAGACATTATTCAGCACAGGATAAATTATACATGTGCCCAGAGGTAAGATGGCAGTGGTCGAAAGGCGATCGTTTTAAACCGCTCGACCACTCAGGGCCCCCTTTTGAAAATGTGAAAGAACCCCACGATGAACTATTGCGTCAAAATTCCCAACTAACTCATTCAATCATGCTATCAACGTGTTATAAGTAATTTTTAATACGTTAGAATCTGCTTCAGTTCAAACGCGTTACTTTTCATTAAAGATTTACACCTTTGTTAGGAAAGGAAAATAAACGCGTAATAAGTCACTAGCAGTCGGTTTCAACGCGTTAGACTGTCGGAATTGAAATGGCTCGGATATCCATTCAGAATAATTATTTCAAATGAAGTACGGTGGGGATATGCATCCTTCAATAAGAAACCAGCGGCAGAGAGGGTGTTATTTGTTTTAGATAAAATAATATTAACATGCTGCCAATTACATATTTACAATTTTTAAAAAAGGCAGAGACCGTCGCAAAGTGTTCTTATAATTCAAGGTATTGTCATAGGAACATCCAGAAAGCATCAATAATACCCATTTAACATAGTGAGCATTAATTAAGTTTTCCTTGTACTCTTTCGTACACCACATACCGAATTTAAATATTAACGTCTTATTTCCTGTCATTAACACCTATTTCGTTGTGATTACGATGGTGAAGGTGAAACTTCGTCATATCAGTCAGTCAGATAATGAATCATATCTCCATAGTATTACGTGGACATATGATGGACGTCAATAAAAGGTCATGTTCTGCTGACCTTTGTGGTTCACCAATCAAATTACAACTTTCAAATTTCTGCAAGTGTCGCACGTCATTCGGAACATATCGTTACTAACGGTAAATCTGCATAACACGAATTTGCAAAGCTTTGTCTGATGGGATACTTAAAATAAGTGAACTGGAAATAGCAAAGGTCACCAAAACATGAACTTTTATCGGTATCTGTCAGAGTTGCGAAATCGTTGCATAACGCATTCCTTGCCCGAAACTAGTCCTCATGTCTGGAAAAGTTAACGTCCTCTGATTTCTGAGTCATGACCTACTCAACACTAATCTCTAATATATATTTCGACTTCCAGACGTTTAGTGTGGAGGAATTTGCTAATATAAGCGATTTACTGCATGTAGCACCCTTATTGTGTAAAGTTTTAATAGCGTAGAATATAGGAGAGATCACAGTACTATATTTCTGCTGTGTAAAAAGTATCGTAGTGTTCAGCTACAACACATTCTGTTTATATAAAAAAAAAAATATAACAATTTGAGTTATAACAACAACAATTGGATTTTATGATAAAGCATAGAAAATCCAATCGTAACACTCTGAACCAAGAATACGATGAAATGTGCTTGGTAAAGATTACTTGTGATGAACTTTGTACTAAAGCATAAGGAATTCTAATTCTGAGCCCGCTCATTCCGTAATTCAAGACATTACTTTACCTGGAGAGATCATTTAATTTTCTGGGGGAGGGACCTGCTATTTTCTTTCGAGTCGTGATATTTTCCTTTTACCTCAAGAGAATTTAGTTTTTAACTAATGTAATAAATACAGTAGATATTTGGTGGAGGGGAGTGGGTGGCGTATGTGATATAAATCAGAGCAAAGCATCTTTTTTAAGCTGTTGGAGAACCGGAAATTATTTTCTTAGAAAGATCCTGGTCACACACACACACACACACACACACACATCGAAAAGTAATCAGCTTTACATAGAAGTTCGCAAAACCTAATGGAAATAGAATGGGTTTTTGTTTTGAAAGCAAACAGAAAATCTGATCAGTTAATCTAAATATTAATAAAATACGCGTAATATGGCGTTTGTCCACCTCAAATAATGTTTGCATAATTATGCTTACAGTCTTTTTGTTCGAAATTTGTAACTTCCAAAAGTTCAAAAAATATATATAATTTCTGTAATGTCCTGAAAATCTTGTCAGGTCTTCTAAATATTAATACAAATAGAAATGGGACCATTTCACTTGTGTACCTCAAGTGAATTTTGTTAAACGTGTTCGTAAACCGGGGGTGGGGGGTGGGGGTGGGGGTGGGTGTCGGAAGAAAAAGGCATCGGTCCGTAAAATCCAAAAATGTGGAAGAAAGAAAACCTGAAAATTCGTATAAAAGTCACAAGAACCAAAACAGGTCGTGTGGCCCATTCAGGTATCTAAATATACAGTCTGGTAGCATCATCATCATCATCATCATCAATCCGTTAACCTAAGAGATCGTTGGGGCACCACAGTTGACTTTACAGCCAATTCTCTCCATCTTTCCCTGTTCTCTACTGTAGCAGCAGGAAGGGTGAACCTTACAACTTTGTAGAGACCTTATTTTTGAAATTTAAGGGTTCCTATGAAGGCTAAAAAAAAAAGTTTTTGCCTTAACAGTAAAAACTTCTCTAATTGACCAGATTTTTTCTGATTTTTTCACGTGCTGGTCACTACGCGTATGTTGTTCACCCTTCCTGCTGCTATGGTTTTTATCCAAAAATTGTATCAAGTCCGTTACGATATCTTGACCTCGGATCATGTAAATTTATTGTTACAAAACCAAAGGGAGCAGCTTGTGCTTTTGAAAAGAAATTTTTAAATTTGTTCATATCCATGTCCCCAAAACACCAAGTATAATAAATATTTTGCAGCGTATGATTATCAACTCCGTTGAACACAACTAAAATGTTACAATTATCCCTGATCACTTTTGGAATTTGTGTATAACGCTGTGTAACATAAATCACGTCTGTGTTTTTGTGACGGCCTCGTGAAAATATCCGAGCTGGATTGGATTGCTTGTCCAGCATCACATCATCGTATACCACGAGGTTATTAATGAATCCATCTAGATCATCTACAGATGGCGCTTCATCAATATCAGTAATAAAGTCTATGACTTCACTGTCTTCATGCAACAATTTTGCATTTTCATTAAAATCTTTAAGTACTTCGTAACATCGCTGATCATCTAAAGATGGCGCTATTAAATACAATTTATCCCATTTCAGCCATCTCATTATCAGATTAAGCAGTAATTGCGTGTTCCCACTTCCGGACGGACCTATTATAATCATTCTGATAGAATTTGGTAACGCTGGATGGTGCTTTACTGGCTCTTGTTTTCGTGTCGCAGAAAAGTCAATTATATCCATATAATAAATAATATGAGTCTATATTGTGTTCGATGCAGAGCACCTACACATACTGCTGAATTAACGACAATAACAACAAAAAATAAAAGACGAGCACTTACAGGTAAGTGTGTGAAATGTGGCACCAAGAAATATAAATTTATTCCAACAAAGACAGGTGGTGATATCGCAGCTTTATTAGGAAAATTACCAGGAACTCCATGGGCTAAATACCCTGGTGAGAAACATTTACCCGGATATAATTATTGTGGTCCAGGAACTCGACTTGATATCCGACTTGACGAACGAGATCAACCAAAACCAGGAGAGTATCCAATAAACGCAATTGATCAAGCGTGTCACGTTCATGATGTCGCGTATAAAAGTAAAGATTTGCGGCAACGACATCTCGCAGATGTGAAATTGATTCACGCATTAAATTCTATACCTAATAAATCTCTCAGAGATAAATTCGCTAGTTTTCTAGTAAAAACTGCTATGAAAGGTAAACTAGTGCTAGGGGCTGGCAATTAAATTATATAACTATCATAATGGAATCTGTTTATTATTCCCCGAGAGAGTATTGGAGAGGTAAAACAGCGATTAGTAAACTCGCCGAAGCAGCAAAAGTTTCACGTGATGTTGCTGCATCATGGTTAGCACGACAGGCAATATGGCAAATCTTCCTGAGTCCACCTAAAAGAATTCAGTACGCGCATTTCGATCTTAGCGTTCCTAATGAAGTTCATCAAGCAGATATTTTATTTTTACCACACGATACCATTAAAACACGTAGACGTCAATACACGTATAGATACGCGTTAACTGTCGTTGATGTTGCGAGTAGATACAAAGAAGCGGAGCCATTATCAACAAAGACAGCATCTGAAGTTGCATCTGCGTTTGAGCGCATTTATCAACGTGGTGGTCTACGATGGCCACGGTTATTACAAGTTGATCCTGGTAAAGAATTCTTGGAGTAGTATCATCGTTGATGAAGAAACATAACGTTAAAATCAGACGAGGACATACTGAAATTCATCGTGATCAGGCAATCGTTGAACGATTTAATAGAACACTTGCTGAGCGGTTATTTGGATACCAATATGCAAGGGAAATATCCGCTGACTTTAAGGATAGATCTCGTGAATGGGTTGCAAGATTACCGAGTGTGATAGCTGCGTTGAATAATGAAATTACTCGTGCAACTTCCATGAAACCTTCTAATGCGATCAAAAAAATATATATACCCCGTAGCAATGGCTACGGACAACGACGTGAATTTTTCTCTCAACCAGTATTAGGTAATGTAACTGTAAGATATTTATATGAACCTGGCGAGCTTGAAGGTGGTAAAAAAAGAGCAACCGATCCTATCTGGAGCGTGACTACACATAAAATTTCTAGCGTGGTAAGATCCACTGGTAGACCTCCAATCTACAGACTAGATTCTACAGCCCCTCAACGTGGATTTGTACGTGAACAATTGCAAGTAATTCCTGAAGATACGCAATTACCACCAAGCTCAATTTTGTAAACGCCCAGAACCTCGACTTCGATTACACTCAAGACAGGTCAGCATCACATTATCACGTGTATGACCGAGATCACTATTAATTCTGTCTACGGTAAATTGTCTTGGATTAAAACACTGCCATGACATATTACAGTTGCAACTTGCGCAATGATTGTTCTGTTGTTGTCTTAGTGTTATAATAAATTCAACATCAAGATCAAAGTCACGCTTATTTTTTTGTCAAACTGCTTATAACTGACTAATTTTTTATTGATATCGACATTGTTAGTGATTTCTTCAGTTATTACGTAATATACAATAACCCTACGCAGTTGCGATATTCTCCTGACTCAAAATACGGCGAGATAGACTAAATTTGACCATTCAATACGATCGTCTACAATCCAGATTCTAGTATCAGTTATAGTTAATCCCTGCGATGAGTGAATTGTTATAGCGTATCCTAACGTCCATGGCGATTTATCCATGTTCAACGCGCTCTCAACAACGTCAACAGCAACCAACACGATATCATTCAAGACAAGATTTTGTACTCGGACAGTGTCTCCACCTGGTATTTCAACTTCAATATTTTGTCGTCGAGTATCTACTGGGCGATAACACAAAGGTACGGGTAGATCCGGAAACTTTTCTTTATGTAACGTAAATAATTTCTTTTGCAGTTCATCACGAACTATCTTTCTACTTGCGACTATCAAATCAGCAGGTCTCCATAAAGTCCAAAATTCATTCATAGAAGTTTCTACAATTACTTTACGCAGTATCTCGCATTGTATTTGATCTTTCTGAAAAATGTCTTCCGAACCAAATATAAGTAATCGCATGGAGACCCTCTCTAAACTCGAATGATTCTACGTGAGCAAATCCTGTTAAGTCAAAATCTGGTAAGGATCCGTTTATTGCAACCCTGGTCATGTCATGTGTAGGATGTCCGAATCTCTTAAAGTATTTAGAACATGCTCCATATCCAAGAAAACTCCCAGGATAACACGTTACCATATCAACCGAGATAACATCACTATAATCGTATTTGGTGTTCCATAATCCACCGTGCCCATATTCTATACAACTTTTCTTGACATCTTCAAGAAATTCCGCTCGTGTCGTTTTCCATGAATTTTTCTCTTGAGCGAAATGAGCAGCGACTGACGGAACAGTAAAACAGTTATTCAGTAATTGTCTAACTATGACATCATCAGAGGTATATTTCAGTGCAAGATGTTCCATTTCCTCATGGAGAGATTCTGTACGATAAATATCACCGTTAGGTCATACAAATTGATCGTAATGATCATATTCCGAATTCTGAAATAACCAAACAGAAACAGGATCGATTTTACTAATATTTTTAATAAAATCAAAGATATCACCGTCATAAAAGTTAACCGTTCTATCTCGTGGAAATATTGTTACTGCAGCAGTCCATGCGTGCGCGTTATGATCAATAATATCTATCGGAGCTCCATTTTTTATATATTTCAGTTTGTACAAAATCTCTCCGGTTAATGTTTTTACTGCTATTGGAAATCTTAATTTCTTCTCTAGCTCAGCAACGTCGCTGATAGACGCTCCGGTATCTTTAACCGACTCTGCCCATGCATTTATTTTTTTAAGTCTTAAATCAGTTAAACCATTACCACGTATCGCGTTTGTAAAGTGTTCTGTAACTCGCTCAGCTACGCAATTTATTCTCGTTGATGCTGTCAACGGTGATGACAATTTCATCGGTTTGAGATCACCAACATCAGGTTTATTATTCAGCGGAAATATTCCATAGACAACCGCAGTTACAGGGTACGATTGCTCATAATATGGTTTATCTATACCAGTTAGTATTCCTGGTTTAGATTTATTACTCAAGAAGATATTATTTCCTGACTGCACGCGGACGGGATCGCGCTTGTCACGAATAATCCAAATATCTTCTTCCGTATTTACAATAAATTTTATTAAAATAAAAAATTTTTGATTATCAAGGTGGTTAATGATTACTCTTCCTCGTTTGTCATTCATCGTATTAGAAATATTTCCAACTCTGAATGTTGACCATGCATGAACTGCACCATCGTCACGAAATTCCTTCTTGGCCTCACGGATACGTTTAGTTATATCCGCATTCGTTAAAGATAGATCTTGCATCGAAATACTAAATTTATACTCGGGTAGTCTGTCAAGATCGAATCTGGTTGCGTAGGGTTCAATCACGGATAATTCTTCCATATTATAATTAAGGCAAATATATATTTAACTAAATATTAATCTTTTTGTATATGATTCAACCAAATCATTGCCACTGGTTAAAAATCGGTTATACGTCTCCGTGTAACAGATCATGCGTGAATGAATACTGTAGTTATCATATGCAATGCGTCAGAAATGGGAGTCTAGGACCAAAACCGTGTATTGTGTGTAGTGCTGGAGTGCGAGGAAAGACTCACCTGTGTGCGCAATGCGGTGGTAAAAAATACAGAGAGATGAAACGATATTACGATAAAAAATATAACGCTGATTCTCCTATAAAGACCGAAGAAGATTATCTGGCTAGATTTTCAAAAAACAATTATTTAGACAAACAAATATTATATATAAATGGAACTAAATGAGTTTGTGTCACATCCAATCATTACCAATTATGAAGCATCTCGAGAAGGTGTGATTAGAAACTGCAGATTGAAAAAACCAGTCGGTAGTATTGATAATACTGGTTATCTTAGATTTACTACTAATGGCAAGAAAAAAAGATATTTATCTCATATATTTACCTACGAGTGTTATTTTGGACTGATCAAAGATGGGTATGTGGTGGATCACATCAACGGCGATAAACTCGACAATTCACTTGGAAATCTACGAATTACTACACAGAGTCAAAATTGTAAATCCGGAAACACAGGAAGGTGTAAATTATACAGAAAGAGAGCTATTAAATCCGTAAATACAGAGACTGGGGAAGAAATTAGTTTTGAATCAATTAATTCTGCTAGTAAATATTTTGACATAGCACCACAATCTGTACAACACGTGGCAGAAAATATACAAAAATCTTCCTTTTCCAAAAGATTTGCACAAAAAATTAGATTTCAATAGGTTTAGTCTACCGTATTTTTAATGTTACCAAATGATTAAGCGCTCCGTCAAGCATAATGATAAATATCGTAGTTATCCGTTTATACGAGTTAAGGTCAAAAGCTATCCTGATTCTCCATACTTTGTAAAAACATTTCAGTGAATTTGGATCTCAAGTACTGCAAATAAAAATAATTTTATTTATTTCGTTGATTTTGTTCTGAAAACCGCGTTTTTTGTTCGAAAATCTCATTTTTTGCATGAAAAATGACCAAAAAATCAGTGAAAATCAGTCAGATTTTGACAAATTCTGAGGGTCAAACCTCCAGGAAGGTTAACGGGAATTAACATTAGGTTTCAAATTTATCGATCAAAAACTGGTTTTTTCCGGATTTTTATCGTAATTCGCTAGCAAAAAACTACACAATACGAGCAAAAGAACTGGAAAAAACCAGTTTTTCATCGATAAATTTAAAACCTAATGTTAATTCCCGTTAACCTTCCTGGGGTTTTGACCCAACGAAAACTAGCAAACTCAACGAAAAACATTGCACAACGGGTAATATTGTACTTGATACCTACTGAAATATAATGGTTGGGATACAATATACTTGTCAATATGAGGTATCCACAATGTGAAACATATCCAAATCTATGATACCTACTGAAACATAATGGTTATGTTAGTTTTCCCAAGGATTTTGTTTAGCTATTATCACAGTCAATGGTCCATCATTATCGCTGTCATTTTCACTTGTATTTTCACTCGTATTTTCACAATGCTCTCTTAACTGTCTTATACGAAAGTTCATAATCTTTTTCTGTTCGTATCCATGAGATAATTCTAGCTTGATTTTGTCAATAGCGTTTGAGAGAGGCACAAATAACTTTACCTGATCATCAGTGACAGTTGCCACTGACTTTAACATTCCTTGCTGGATAATTTTCATAAATTTATAATCAGCGGATAGCGTGAATCTGTTCTCGTTCTTTCGTTGTTGTAATGAGTCAAAATCACATAGAATCTTTTCAACATTAAGATTGTCAGATTCATTGATACCGTTATGTTGTAATTTTTTAATCGCAGAAACAATGACATTGATATTTTCAAAATTCATTATATAATAAGTGTATATTTAATATAAAAATAAGCAAAAATATACAGCGCGGGGTGATATTCGATCTACCATTCCATAGTTGTATCAGATAAACCTAATGAGGTTCCGAATCTTTGTTTAGACATTTACCCCCAAGAGAACCCCTAAATATCCGTAACCGAAACTTTAGAAGCTCAGAGGGTTGTCCGTACGTGTGGGTCTTATTTTAGTGACCAATCAGATTCTGTTTATTGCCTTACAAGAATTCCTAGATATCCGTAACCGAAACTCTAGGAACTCAAAGGCTGATTGGTGTTTGTGACCTGGAATCTCATTAGATTTATTTTTAGTTTTGCGATTGTGTCTTTTGGAATGGCCCTTGTGTGGGGTACCCCTTTAGTGAAGTCACAAGGTCACGACCTCATATCACCCCCCGCTGTATATTTTTGATGAGATGATATGATGATGATGATATGATGATGAAATGCCGTCTTGAGTACACCAAACCATAATGATCAACCAATGGGTGATTCACAAAGGTGAATCCACCACGTGTTGACGTAGTGGATTGGTGTACTCTGAAGACGGGGGGGGGGGGGGCTGGAGCCCCCAATAGATTCTTGGCCTAAAATCGCCTCCCGCAGACATATGTCTTTCTCGGGTTTCGAACCATGACCCTCCGGATGAGAGTTTCTACGCGCTATCAATTGAGCTATCGGACCTTGTTATAAATACATACTGAAAAAGTTAGTATGTGTTTACCAATAGCCTATTTCCTAAAAACTACAGGCAAGGTTATATTGACAAGTATATAATATACTGTATTGTATCATAGACAACATCCGGATATTTTTTTTTATTTTGTTATGATAACGCATTATGATTTCACATACAGATTAATATTTAATTCTTCATTTCTTGTGTCGAGAATGCGATTGTTTTGGTCTGTAAGTTTAAAGTGTATCCTTGATATTAACGGATTATGAACTCGCAGGTACACGGGGTTAATTGGCTCTGATACAATTAACCACCCTGGTGGGGCTAATGGACTAAAACTGAATAATATGTACCCTTGCTGGGCCTGGTTAGACTTAGAAAGATCTATCTGATAGCTACCTTCAATAACATCGCATACCAGATTGACTGCAATAACTGATGTTATGTTTACAATGCCTGGCGATATATGACGTCCGGCAGCAAAAGGGTTGTTATTATGTTTTAGTATAGCCGGTGGTGGGGCTATTTTTTCCCACGATTCAATTACTCCCGGATAATATTCTTCAATAAGATCATTTAATGATTTCTTCATTTCAGCGTTATTTAAATCTGGTATAACAAATGTTTGTAAATCTTTTTCTGTTATTTTGTAATGATTAAGAAATATTTGTTTAGATTCTGGATTTGTGTAACGATTTCCATCGAGTTTAGTCGCAGTGTTTATAATACTTCGATTGGCGATGCATAAATCGAGTAACATCCCATTTAAATGTTTTATTGACTCGATTATTTGCTGTCTTACGTTATCGTTGTAATGTTGTGATAATGAAATAAGTAAATTTCTTAAATCATTAAATATTTTATCGTATTCGGGTTTAAGAGTATCTAAAAAATGTTTAATAAATCCTACATCAACAGTATAGAAACTAATCTTCGTCTTGGTGTCTGTGTTAATAATAAATAATGCTTTATTCAACTTGGGGATCCTTTTACCGTCAAAATCGGTAAAGTAATATCTATCGTCGTTTGGAAATCCAAATCTTGTATTACTCCATGGATTTTTTACTCGATATTCTGGATTTTTAATGAATGTTTCTTCACTCGTTTTAAATTCATTTTTAGTTGGTTCTGAAACTCCATTATAAACAGGTGCGACTTCAGGCCATCCTAACACTGATCTGATCGAACTCTGATAAATGTCTACGAGGTAATCAGGAGAATTTATTTCAATAACCGCTGATAGTGTTGGTTCGTAAGCAGTAATCGCTATTTTAGATTCTTTCCCTGTGATAGATTTAATTCTGCGTTGGAACTCATCATTAATCTCGTCTATTTGATAACTACCCGTTGTAATTCCAACAACTTGCCAATCAGGACTTCCATCAGGTTTATTTTTATTAGCAAATATCAGTGAATTATTTGCTGGTTGTCCACCAAACGGTTTTGACCTAATATTAGGCCAGCTATGATAAACTCGTAATTGTGCTAGCGCTATTTCCTTTACTGGAATTGCGGTCGGAAAATTAACGCTAAATTCAGGATTGGTTGAACTTAATGATATCATAGTAGTTTTTGACGGCGTTGTATTAGCTACGATCTGCTGAAGTAATTCTAACGATGACATTATTGTTATCGTTATTATTTAATTCTCCATCTTGTCACTAGCGATTATGAATGCTTCATCGTAGGTTTTCATTATCGTTACGAACTCCTCATCAGATATTTTACCATCACTGAGATACAAGGAAAGATACGAGCATAATTTAGTGTAGGTGGCTGTTGCTGTGTGCAATTTCATTATGTACTCGTTTAGTTTATCATTTGTACACGTAGATATTTTCTTAGCGATAATACTGAAAATACCTGCGCATGTTGTTGCTGTTGAAACTATAATTGTTACAACTGCAGGCGCTGTCATCGTTATTGTTGATAGTAATAATCTAGTTCCAGCAATAACAGCAGAAACCGAGTATACCATTATATCAATAACAACCATACGTCGCTGATATTTTTTTACCTTTATCGTGTAATCGTCGATGATATTTTTTAGTTTGGTTTGACACTCACATACTTGAGCGTATCTGTGACGTTGAACGTCGATAAATGACTCTTGATTCATTATACTTATCTAGATAACTAATTGAGGAGTTTCACACACAAATTCCAAACACCACCAGTATAGTGCTCTGGTTAATTTTTTATCAGATGCTTCCAGCAGAAATGTTTCTTCCGCATCTTTATTTATTATAACGAATACAACTCCAGAAAAAGTATCGTTTGAATAACGCCATGAAAATGTAGTAAATATACTGAATTTTGCATTACTAAATACGGACAGTCTGTATACACCAGTGACTTCTGGGGTGTGTTTGAGATTATTATCTTGCAGTGTCCATACTCCTAATCCTGATGCTACTGTGTATACTACGTTGAAGATCTGCTTGTGAGGAATTTTAATAAGATTCGTTTTTTTCAATGATATTAGGAATTCCACTAACAATATCGTTGATTTTCATCTTAATGTCGGTAAGTTTTATGTCAACGACTGGTGGAGTTCCAAAAAAGTCATTAATAGATCTGTTTACATTTCTACGGAAATTCAGAAACGTTTGTACATGATTAATATAATCAGCTCTAAATGCAGCAATTCCATCATTGATTGTCGTTAACGAAGTCGTTATTGGAATTTCCTTATCGTCGACGTATTTCTTCGTTGCGGCGTCGAAATCTGTTTCTGGTGTTCTGAGATTATTAATACCATTATTATTCATGTCGAGAAATGCACGCATTATACCACCGTGCACTGACACGTACTTGGATTCTTGATCATCGACGTATTTTTTTGTTCCAGCATCATTATCTGTGGTTGGATCTCCAAGATGTGTAATTTTTCTTCTTCACATAATAATGTCACCGGTAAATACATCACCAGTTTTCTTAACATAGTCGTTAACCGACTTACCGGAATCCTGTATTTTACCTTGATCAGTGAAAGTAACGATATTATTAACAACCGCGTTGGGAATTCGTACAAGTACATCTAGTAGTTGTATGTTATTCGTTTTTAATCGTCCTTGTTTGTCCTGAAAAACGACGACTTCATTTTGATCCACACTTGTGATATTTAATAAATCATCGATTTCATTTCTGAGCTGATCAAGAGTTGCATATTTAGATAAATTGACCTTCTTCTTATCTTTGCGAGTAGATCTTCCATAAATATCTACCATTATATTTACTGATATCTGTTTAAGTGTTATGACATAGTGTAGTGAACGCGTGCACGACTTTATGAGGTGGTGCTGTTGATTTTGATACAGCATCAAGCACAGCGAGGGTTTCACGACCGCATATTGGAGGATCAATTAATTTTTGTGTTGGTAGCGTTGAATACCAGATTGGAATATCGCCGGTAACGTACTCTAAAAATTCTTTTGGTGGTGCTAATCCATACGAATCGAAATAAATAATTCCACGTGGATCAATTGCGTATCCGACCCAGTGCGTGCCTGGGCCAGAGTTTTTATCGAGATTAATGATACCAGTTTCAATATTGTTTGTTTTTTTTTTTGGTAATTGATCGCGCATAAAACCACCTCTGAAGTTTTTTATATTTAGTTGCTTAGCAGCATTAAGTAAATCAAAATTGGACATAGGTGATATTAGTAAACTGTCCCGGGAAGTCTTAGACCCTTTCCGTACCACGAATACGGGGTCCCTGGTAATCTTAGACCCTTTCCGTACCACGAATACGGGGTCCCTGGTAGTCTTAAACCGCTTCCCTTTTTTTTGATTCCTTTTCCGGTTGCTTTCTTTAACGCCATTCCAGCAGCGGTTCCAACAGCACCTAGCGCAGTTGCTTTTGCAACAGCTGGGGCTGCAGCTGCTATTAAAGCTGGTATAGCTGCGAGAAGTGGAAATATACCACCCGATTTAGCAATATCTTTGATGGCACCCGCAGAAAGATTAAGTTTGACGCCTTTATTTGATTTTTTAGCTTCATTGAAGTTTTTGAACTGACGCTCGGTCAACGATAATTTATTTGCACCGGTCATCTGTTCTCGCTTTAGCGATATTTTTATTCCACAGTTATTTTTTGATGCTGATTGCAGCTTTTTAATCTGACCAGGAGTCAGACTCACACTAACGTGATGATATGACATTATTAATGTTATGAACGATCTAATTACATGTTTAGAAAATATTTTACATATTTTCTACTGGGGCATCAATAACTCTCATTCGTCCACCAACAGCTTCGAGTAACATCGATTTATCGCTGAGTATAATAGCGATTGCTCTATAACCACCAGGAATAACTGGTGGACCGGCTACTCTTGGTGGTGACCGTGCTACACGAGCTCGAAAATGTATATCAACTACTGATTGTCTGAACAAATCTAAGTGTTCTAGTGAGAAGTAATAAATCGGATACAGTGTTGTAAAATCCAGCTGAGATATCTGTAAACCAGAATCAACATTTTGATCACGTCCCATGAATGTCATTAATCGATGATATGCACGAGCTGCATGATTTCGATCGAAATTCAGTAATATATCTTCGGATGGTTCTTGATGCCCATTTATTCTTAAAGAAACTTCACTAACTCCAAGCGTGTCAAACACCATTGGATTTCGTGTTTGTGTGTTTTCTCGTGCATTTTCCTGAAATGCAATTAATATATGTCTTGGTGCAGAAACACCTTGCTGTGATGCTATATGCCATGTAAATAAACCAACAACCTCATTTGAAATACTATCTGTAGTCATCGTCAACCATGATAACATCGATTTACCACTTTGACTCATAAAACTAAGTAAACGTTCTTCTTCAAGTATTGTTGGAGTCATTACTGGCATCCACAACGAAAGTTTTGTTAGTCTTACTATACATGCACCATCTGCATCATGTCGCCAGATTGCATCATTGTCGTTGTCTTTTCTAACAAGTACAACTGTATGCTTGGCTCCGAAAATGACCTTTCTGGCATTTCTACAAAACCCAAAAATATGTGATAGTGGAATCGCACACGAAAATTCTTCTTCATCATTTAACATTGCTCGACGTGATGCGAATCCTAGGTTGAAATTTGGATTTGGAAAAGATAGATCTTCAATATTAGCAACAGGAGCAGCAGGAACAGCTCGATCATTTGGCTGTCGAGTAATCTGATTCATACTGTCAGGGTAGTCAGTTGTATCCTTTGCAAACATCATTGATGGTCCAGCTGATCTTTAGTAATCGTCACTGTATCTTGCAAGACCCAATATCGTCGTGGCAACATCAACATTATTCTGGATTGATTCAATTTCTCTCCCATCAATCATGTATGTGGCGCTTTTGAATAACGCCATAATACCGTTGTTAACAAAACCAGGTCTATGTCCAATTCCAACCCCTGTACCATCTGCTTGTAAAATTCTACCTTCTACTTCAATGAATGCCTCAGCGGGTAAGAAATATCTACTTGTATCCTGAACCTGTAATTCGATTCGTCCACGCTGATCTGGCATTCGTGCGTCATAAGAATAATACTGATAATCGCGCACAGACTCATCTTTGAGAACTGGTGCATCCATGTCAAACGCGGGATCAGATATGCGCTTAAACATCTTTATTATTATCGTCTTCGTCTAACACGAAAACCACTCCTCGAAGAGAAACCACTTCCTGATATCAGACTAGCGGTTATATTTTTTTCCTTTTCCGACATTGGTACACCAGCTAACTCCGCTAGTTTTTGATTAGCGGCTTGATTTATTATTTTACTTACACTTGCTGGCATCACTTCAGTGCTAGGTCAATTTCACAGGTTGAGGTCGGGTCGCTTGTGGTCTGCGTATTAATCGTGATAGTCTATCTTTGATTGCTGAGAATGCTTTGCTAGCAATATTACCAACAGCGCTTATACCTTTTCACGAACAACATCAATAGCTTTCATTCCTAGCTGCTTTGCAATCGGTATTGCTTTTGGGGCTATTCTTCTAAACAGACCCTGAACAACATCACCTAATCCATCTCCGTAGGTCGTTTTGTATACTGGTAATCGAGAGTTTATTACCCTGACCATGGTAGGTCCACGAGTATTATGTATGATCATTTTATTATTAAGTGACTTTATCACTAATTACATACTTAGTCACTATGATAATCATAAGTGACATCGTCACTGATTTCATTAATGAGAGACCGATATACATTAATATCCATGATACCGCCTGTAAATAATCGTTTACAAATATCAGCTGCTTCATTAATGATTTCTGGGGAATTATTACCAGCTCGTTTTCCTCCAATGAGGATTTCTAGTCGATCGACATCAGCAAGACCGTTATTGGGACAAGTAATAAGACCACTCCCTAAACCACTTCCAGTTGCGCCAGGATCTTGATCTTCTTCCTCAGTTTGTAGTGGTGATTGCAATAGTTTCATTGTTTTTTGAAATAATTGTTCTTGTTGTTGTTCTTGTTGTTGTAGTCGTTGTAATCGTTGTAATCGTTCTTGTTCTCGTTGTGGTGGTTGTGATAATCGTTTGCTCTGTTTAGTCTCTTCTACATATCTATTTAAAGACTCACCAAAACTGTTAAAACTTTCAATATCTTCATTAGATCTGATTTCTGGAATACCAGTAGCGACGCGATATACATCCCTGATCCAATTGGCAGAGCTTAATGATTTAACATATTCTGGTTTTACATATTTTTTTCTTTCATAATATCCATACGCGGCAATATCAAATAATTGGGTTGGGTCCCTGATAGCAGCAATACCTTCAGGTGTAAATTTATCTATTATCTTAGTTCTGGTTCTTGGTGGTTGTGGTTGTGGTGGTGGTTGAGCTGCTTGTGGTGCTTGTGGTGGTGGTTGAGCTGCTTGAATATGACCAGCAATATCAGCAGGCAATGTTGCAAGAGCTTGTTGTGTTGCTTCGGTTGCTGTAACAATTTTCTTCGTTGGTTCGACAATCGGTTTAAATAATTGTTCTGCATCTTCTGCAAATTCCACCTGAGACTCCTGACGCGATTGTAGTTGTTGCTTCACAGAATCACGAACAGGTAGATATTTTTTAATTGCCTCTAGTCGCTCTCGAGCTAATTTAGCTGAGTGTGGTTCTCCAATACTCATTATTGATAATATCTATATTGGCTGTTTAATTTACAGCAGCAGAGAGGGTGAACGACATACGCGTAGTGACCAGCACGTGAAAAAATCAGAAAAAATCTGGTCAATTAGAGAAGTTTTTACTGTTAAGACAAAAACTTTTTTTTTAGCCCCTGTAGGAACCCTTAAATTTCAAAAATAAGGTCTCTACAAAGTTGTAGGGTCCACCCTCTCTGCTGCTCCATCAATAATAAATTAACTTGAGAAATGCCTTTGGTATTATAATATAATATAATAACAGAATGAACAATCATTCATGGGATTAAATTCATTATCCCCTTTCCAGATCCACTGAAGCAAATGCCATAGCTGACACATAAAATAATCCAAGAGGTTGAGAATTATTGGATTTGGCATTGCAAATGGTAGTATGAGGGTCAGTGCAGTCATCAGTAATGAATCATTTGAGCTCATTTGAGTTGGAATGAGTGTAAAACACTTTTTACATGAGTTCAAAGATTTTTTTTTTAATGACTGTTACACTGCGCACCTGTTTATTTACAAGACCCTCGTACAGCATTGCCGAATACCATAAATAATAAACTTTCTACATGGAGCTGTTTTTGCCTACTTAAATCAACCGCAAAGGTGTATG
This sequence comes from Megalonaias nervosa, assembly GCA_016617855.1. Classification (NCBI taxonomy): domain Eukaryota; kingdom Metazoa; phylum Mollusca; class Bivalvia; order Unionida; family Unionidae; genus Megalonaias; species Megalonaias nervosa. The sequence continues at coordinate 32,580 of JAECUM010001053.1, read as the reverse complement.
CCTTGGAAAACGTGAACACGTGGGCTGAACATTCCATTACAAATACTTCAAATCGCATTTTTGCTTGCAATTTATGTTGGTACTGGCACATGATCATCTCCTTCAATGAGGAAAAACTGCGAAATATGTGTTCATGGAATATGTTGCCACAACATATAATATTTGACTAAATATGAATTCTGGAGTGGACAAACATATGGATTGACAGGGATAACACTTTTTGCCCTACCACATTTAAGGTCAAGGCTAAACATTCTATTACCATACAGACCTGCTTACAAGTCAAAATACAAACAATAATACCACTGATCTGCTGTTGCATAATATGCTGGTAGATCTGGGTATATGTTATTTGTTCTAATGATTACTACTAACAAACTGCATAGACCCAGATCTGCCAGTGCATCATGTGATGGTAGATCTGGGTATATGTTATTTGTTCTACTGATTACTACTAACAAACAGCACAGACCCAGATCTGCCAGTGCATCATGTGATGGCATATCTGGTATATGTTATTTGTTCTACTGACTACTACTAACAAACTGCATAGACCCAGATGTGCTAGTGCATCATGTAATGGTAGATCTGGGTATAGGTTATTTGTTCTACTGACTACTATTAACAAACTGCATAGACCGAGATCTGCCAGTGCATCATGTGATGGTAGATCTGGGTATATGTTATTTGTTCTACTGACTACTACTAACAAACTGCATAGACCCAGATCTGCTAGTGCATCATGTGATGGCAGATCTGGGCATATGTTATTTGTTCTACTGATTCCTACTAACAAACTGCATAGACCCAGATCTGCTAGTGCATCATGTGATGGCAGATCTGGGTATATGTTATTTGTTCTAATGACTACTACTAACAAACTGCATAGACCCAGATGTGCTAGTGCATCATGTGATGGCAGATCTGGGTATATGTTATTTGTTCTACTGATTCCTACTAACAAACTGCATAGACCCAGATCTGCTAGTGCATCATGTGATGGTATATCTGGGTATATGTTATTTGTTCTAATGACTACTAATAACAAACTGCATAGACCCAGATGTGCTAGTGCATCATGTGATGGCAGATCTGGGCATATGTTATTTGTTCTACTGATTCCTACTAACAAACTGCATAGACCCAGATCTGCTAGTGCATCATGTGATGGCAGATCTGGGTATATGTTATTTGTTCTAATGACTACTACTAACAAACTGCATAGACCCAGATGTGCTAGTGCATCATGTGATGGTATATCTGGGTATATGTTATTTGTTCTACTGATTACTACTAACAAACTGCATAGACCCAGATCTGCTAGTTCATAATGTAAAGGTAGATCTGGGTATATGTTATTTGTTCCACTGATTACTACTAACAAACTGCATAGACCCAGATCTAGTAGTGCATCATGTGATGGTAGATCTGGGTATATGTTATTTGTTCTACTGATTCCTACTAACAAACTGCACAGACCCAGATCTGTTAGTGCATGATGTAAAGGTATATCTGGGTATATGTTATTTGTTCTACTGATTCCTACTAACAAACTGCATAGACCCAGATCTGCTAGTGCATCATGTGATGGCATATTTGGGTATATGTTATTTGTTCTACTGATTCCTACTAACAAACTGCATAGGCCCAGATCTGCTAGTCCATCATGTGATGGCAGATCTGGGTATATGTTATTTGTTCTAATGACTACTACTAACAAATTGGTTAGACCCAGATCTGCTAGTGCATCATGTGATGGTAGATCTGGGTATATGTTATTTGTTCTAATGACTACTACTAACAAATTGCATAGACCCAGATCTGCTAGTGCATCATGTGATGGTACATCTGGTCTGTCAAGTTTTAAGTTGGACTCAACTTATCAGCGAGTATATACAGTACCTTAAATTATAGTTTGACCTTGTATAAATATAAAAATATTTTTTAAACATTACTTATTTTGCTTCATAGGTATTATCGACTCTAATAACTGTACTCTGAAATAAAATTATTTTTACATTTGATTATTTATACTGAAACCTTAGAAAGTGTCTGAACTACATCAAGGAATTAAGTTTTTAAACAACAAAATGGGATAAGTCAAGTTACTGTAGATCAAAAAATGTTTGCATTTTATTATTTATGCTGAAACCTGCGAAAGTGTCTAAATTGTATGAAGGAATTAAGTTTAAAATGGAAAATGGGATGAAGATGAAATAGAGTTACTGTAGAAGAAAAAAGGAAATGTTTAACTTGTAACAGACATAGATAAAAAGATTACAACAATGATAAACAAAAAAGATAAAGATGATGAAATACAAAATGCAACATTCATGTATGTATCATGCATGTATACACGCATCTGTTTGGTTCTTTATGGCACATCAACACAATTAGGTTATTTAGTGCCGAGAGAATTGGAGTGAAGTTATTTGCCCTATGACACTTTATGATAGCTGACCTAGGCTGGCCCACTGGTAACAGGTATGCATGCAAATGTATCCATGCAAATATATACCTGCATATGTATGTATGTATGTATGTATGTATGTATGTATGTATGTATGTAAATAAAATAAATGTATTCTGAAATTGTATTTATCACTTCCATTCATTGTTTACTTTCAGTTTAATTCATATTGAATAATGTTTACCAAGTTTGATTTTTTTAAATTATAGTAATACAAGAAGAGAAGTGACCAATTTAATAATGATACTTGTATGGAAGCAGAAGATGTAACCCCTTTATACATCTCTTGTAGCATGTAAATACTTTGATAATGATACATGTTCGGAAACAGAAGATTAACTCCTTTGTATAACTCTTGTGACTAATTTGATAATGATACATGTATGGAAACAAAGATGTAACTCATTAATACAGCTCTTGTAATGTGTAAATACTTTGATGATGATAAATGTATGGAAACAGATTAATGTATCTCCATTATACAGCTCATAAGAATTTACTCCCAGTGCCTAAACAATTCACCTTATGGCTTTGAACTTTATTATCCGGATCCATCACCCCAAGTGCAGACTTCAGCAAACCATTGAAAAATACAATCATATACTCTGCACTGCTTTTGTTGCCATGGAAACTATGCATTTGAAAGGTTCAGTAAGGTACAACAAAACATTATGTACTGTTCTTGTTGCCATGGAAACAATGCATTTGAAAAGTTCAGTAAGGTAAAGAAAACACTATGTACTGCTTTTGTAGCCTTGGACAACATTGATTTGTTAAGTTCAGTAAGGTACAACAAAAAACTCTGCACTACATTTGTTGCCTTGGACAATATGCATTTTAAAGTTCACTGAAGTAAAAACAAAGCCATGTATTCAGTTTCGTAAGTACAATAAGACCTCCAGTGCAGTTGTGGAAATTGTGGATTAATTCAAAGCCCCATTGGCTAGTGACTCTTATTATAATTCTCAATCAATGTAAACTTTGTATACATTTGTTTTTAATTTCACTTGGTGGAGGCAATAATCTCTCCCACTGTAAGCAATACTGCAACAGGCATGACATCTTGTGAAGATAGCTGCTGCAGAAAAGAAAGCCTCTCATGATATATTTCATCTCAAAGAGACTGATGTGGAGACCTGTGTCCTTCATATCCCACTTAAAACTTGAAACTTTACAGACCAGATCTACCATCACATGATGCACTAGGGAGTTGGAAGCAATAATCTCTCCCACTGTAAGCAATACTCAAACAGGCATGACATCATCTTATGAAGATGGCTGCTGCAAGAAAGAAAGCCTCTCATGATATATTTTATTTCAAGGAGACTGATGTGGAGACCTGTGTCCTCCAGATCCCACTTGACACTGACAGTGTCAAAGACCTGTGTGCTCTAGATCCCACTTGTCATTGACAGTGTCAAAGACTGGTTGTTGACAATGGCAAAAATGGATTTCTCATCTACAGGTGCTTGCATCGGTACACACAGTCACATCCAGGTACAGCTGTTCAAGAGATATTTCTGTCATGAGCCAAAGTTGGTTACATGATTGGTCCAGGAATGATAATATCTCACTCATTATATTACTCCTGTAATCGATGAGTATGGGAGAGGGACACATTTAAGATATGAAGGTCATTTGCAAAGGGCACATGTACAGGCAATGCCACATATAAGATCTGCTACCATATCAAAAAATCCAATGAGTTCCATGATCTCCTGGTTGTGATTATTTTGTGCTGAAAATGGAATCTGCGAGACATCAGTTTGAACCACCAGAAGGTCGGGAAAACATATCAGGTTGAGGTGGGTGAGTAAATCTATATCCAGGTGAATGAACTGATGGAACGGAAAAAGTTGGGACTTCACAATTGATCAGAAATCCTATATCATGTAAAAGGGAAATGAGATTATTCTTTCTTTCGACTAGAATTGAACAGATATGTTTTCAATACAATGTAGTAGTTTCATAAAGTCACATGGACTTGTGTTCAAGCAGTGAGAATGCGCAACACTGGTAACAATTTCTTGGTATGTACACCATGGGAATTTTTATAAGGACGATTGAACTGGAAGTTCACATAGGTAAAACAAATTCACATAATTATTGTCAGAATTTTAAAAAAAAATAATGTATACCACTCGTATAAATAGCCTTAACCCAAAAATTAAAAAAAAAATTCCTCAACGAATGGTTTGAAGCACGAAGTTTAAATTGATTTTCATGGGGTGAAAGTGAACAATGTTGTCCGTTCACTAGCAAACGCTTAAAACTAGTACCATCTGTAGGTGGTAAGAGAGGTGATCAACAAACGTTATTGCCCTTTGTCTATATTTTCATCAATGGGAAGGGGAGGATTGATTTGAAAGGTAGTGTGGCTTATATTTATAATGATAAATTTAACTGGAAAATGTATTCGAAGGAGAAACATGTTCCTTGAACAATATATCTTTTAATTGTCACAGTACAATACAATTCTAGTTAATTGCTGCTTTTTCTATATTTTAGATCATCTAATGTTTCTTTAGAATTTATGAGGTATCTTTCTGGACAGTAATAAAGGCTTAGAGCTTTAAACTTTGACATACATGTGCCCCAAAAGCTATTTCTATATGGGGTTAAGATGCTTAATGTCGTTTAATACCACCCTTGGAAATGGTCACATCTAGGGCATATCCTTTGAAGACCAATAGCTAATTTTTCTGAAATAAATTACAGTTTCTATGTTCTAGTACTGTATACAATTAAAACAAATATATACATTCAAATGAGTTTTGAGTATCTATGTTCTAGTACTGTATACAGTCACACAAAATATGTAGGTCAAATGAGCTTTAAATTTCTATCCTCTGGTATTGTATACAATTACACCAAAAATGTTGGTCAAAAGAGCTTTGGGTTTCCAAGTTCTAGTATTGTTTACAATTGCAAGAAAAATGTAGGTCAAATGAGCTTCTAATTTCTATGTTCTAGTACTGTATACTATTACACCAAAAGTCAAATAATAAAATGCAACCACCTGTTTAAAGCACTATGTACCAAAATCCTAGATAATCATGACAGTGAAATCAGTTTTAGAATTTATTCAAACATGATCATGGTTTTTGCCAAATGTAGCTGTAACTGTTTTACCAAGTCATACTTCACTTAGAAGAGGAAAATTATTCTCAAGTTGATAGTTAAGTTCATAAAACATTTGCCTGTTTACAACCAAATATAACCAAAACTGACATGCAAATAAAATACCAAAAATGAGTCCATAACAGAGTTTTTTTAAAAAATATTTATTATTTCATCGTATTCGTAAAAAAATAATGTAATCTTTAAAACTATGGTTAGATACCAGCTCAACAATAGTACAGCTAAATGATTAGGGCAAGTCAAACAATAGTACAGTTCAATGATTAGTGCATGTCAAACAATAGTACAGTGCAATGATTAGTGCAAGCCAAACAATAGTACAGATAAAGAATTGGTAATACCAAGTGAAACAACAGTACAGTTAAATGATTAGTAATAGTACAGTTATATGATTAGTAATAACAAGTTACACAATATTAAAGTTAAATGATTAGGAATACCAAGTCAAACAAGAGTACAGCTAAATGATTAGTAATACCAAGTTAAATAATAGTACAGTTAAATTATTAGTGACACCAATTTAAACAACAGTACAGTAAAACGTTTAGTAATACTTTGAATAGTTCTACAGATACATGTATATGAAATTTGTATTAACTTTCCAAATCTATGAATCCTAGTATAAGTTAATTAACCATTTGGAAACAAATTTTAGTGTGTGATCAAGTGAGGTTAAGGCCAGAAGTTAATTACATTATACATGTAATTAGGATATATAGATTATTTATATAAGGTATTATTCATTACACTTTGGACTACACTCTCATCATGATTATTTCCTTAAGGCATTATTCATTACACTTTGGACTACACTCTCATCATGATTATTTCCATTAGGAATAATTAATTACACTTTGGACTACACTCTCATCATGATTATTTCCATTAGGAATAATTCATTACACTTTGGACTACACTCTCATCATGATTATGTCCATTAGGAATAATTCATTACACTTTGGACTACACTCTCACCATGAGTATTTCCATTAGGAATTATTCATTACACTTTGGACTATGCTCTCATCACGATTACAATTAAATATTTCATTAAGAAATCAGATACACTGAAATGAATACATGTTAGTACACAACAACCAGTGCATAGCAGATCAAATATACCAAAACACATACATGTTAGTAAACAACCTGCAATAAAATCAAATAACTCAACAACCGGCGCATTGGAGATCAAATACACCAAAATACATACATGTTAGCACACAACAACCAGTACATAGGAGATCAAATACACCAAAATGCATACATGTTAGCACACAACAACCAGTGCATAGGAGATCAAATACACCAAAATGCATACATGTTAGTACAGAACAACTTTCATCTTTCAATCTGACAGAACCTCATACTACTAAATGCATTTGTGTGGAATGTTCATTGCCGGATTAAAATAGTCAAGTGAAAACCAAAATACATTTCATTTTACCAGTGAAGAGTATTTGTAATACCTAATTATGACTAAATTACTATGAATTAATGGATGTCAATTTTGTGTGTGTGTGTGTGTGTGTGTGTGTGTGTGTGTGTGTGTGTGTGTATCTTGGATTTTTAACAATTTTTCAGTCATATCGCTAAGATGTCTGCATTGTGGTAGTTTATAGTGATGTTTAGCACTGGGGCATCATGCCACAGATATGTAGCATGATGTCCCACCCAGTCACATTATCCTGACACCAGGCCGACCAGTCCTAACACTAACCACTTAATGCTGAGTGCCACGCAAGGGAGCTGTTAGTACCATTTTGTAAGTCTTTGGTATGACTCGGCCGGGGATCGAACCCGCGACCTCCCGCATCCGAGGCAGATGCTCTAACCACTTGGCCACCAGAGCGATGGATGTCAATTTTAATGGCTTTACAGTGAAAAAACATTCTGTCTCACAATAATGTAATCCATCAAAATTAATACAAATAAAAGTGAGTTCACAATGTCATACAGGATTCAGCATTTCCTTCCAGATGAATTCCCTAATTCCCTCCTGTTGGATACAACTGCTTCCAGATGAATTCCCTCTTGTTATGTACAACTGTTCCCATATGAATTCCCTCTAGCTGGGTACAGTTGGCACCAGATAAATTCCCTCTTGTTGGGTACAACTGCTTCCAGATTAATTCCCTCTTGTTGGGTACAACTGCCTCCAGATGAATTCCCTCTTGTTGGGTACAATATCCTTCAGATGAATTTCCTCTTGTTGGCTACAACTGCTTCGGACGAATTCCCTCTTGTTGGCTACAACTGCTTCCAGATGAATTCCCTCTTGTTATGTACAACTGATTCCAAATGAATTCCCTCTTGTTGGGTACAATTACTCCATATGAATTCACTCTTGCTGGAAGGCTCTGGTTAGTAGCAAGCTAATTTGTTCATGCAGCCATATTCTGCAACGTCGGTGGCAATTTACAGAGAGGCATATCTCTGATCCGGTTCAGTGGTGGGTAAATTGCCCCTTAGTTTGGCTAAAGACTAAACATAAAACAAATAAATATTTTCTCCTGTTGTTCCCCTTGTCAATATTGTATTGTAATATCTATTTTCAAGTTAAAACTGAACAAGATGATGACAACAGTTGGAAGAGGAGATCACTGGAGAACTGCTGATTACTGTCACTGGCCAAGGATCAGTTCTCACCATGTGCCAATTATACATTGATTTCCATTGATTTCAGTATTTATACACATTTCAACATGTCCAAGACTTCTTTTGTTATACTATGCGTTAAACATGTGGGATCTTAATATAAGCATTCAACGAATATGAAGATTACAAGAGATGACACATATAACCAGTTAACAACTTATCGTGGGTGAAAGCTTGGTTGCCGTACACTTTGCAAAGAATCAAATTTCATAAGTAGTTTAATAATCTTTTATCCAATATACATAATCAATTAATTTGTTTATATTTTTCCACAGCCAGCTCTGTGGAGCATATATCTATGCAAACAATTAAGTTTCAGTTATGAGATATTAATCTGTCTCTGAGATTCTGCTTCAATTAAAATGCACCAACACTGCATTGCATAACTGACCAGACATTGCACTGCATAATCAAACCAATATTACACCATATAACTGCATAGATCCTGTACTGTATAACTGCACGGACACTGTACTGTATAACTGAATGGACATTGCACTGTATAACTGCATGGATATTTTACTGTATAACTGCATGGACAAAGTATTCTATAACTGTACAGACATTGTACTGTATAACTGCACAGATATTGTACTGTATAACTGACCTGACACTGTACTGTATAACTGAGCAGACACCATACTGTATAACTGAGCAGACATTGTACTCTGTACCTGAACTGACACTGCATTATACAACTGAATAGACACTGCGCTGAATATATGGACACTATGGTATAACCAAACAGACACTTCATTGCAGAAGGGAGCAGATAGAACACTGCATAAATGAACATTGTACTGTAAATGCACAGACATTGCAAAGCATAATTGATACGACTGTGGACTGCTTAAATTATGAAAACACTAGGAGTTATTTCATATTATGGAATATATATGTTTGACATGTTATAATGTCTGCTTGATTCCTTTTCTTACAGGCCAACAAGTGTACCTCCATTTAACAATAATGACTGCTGTAATATGCAACTGCAGAAGAAATTTAAAATTTGGTCATGAATTAGCTAAATTCTATATTTTTGTCATCTATATATAGTCAAAAAGAGCTCCCAGTAAACATAAGTCAACTTTCTAACAACACTATGACCTTGTACAGATTTATACAGCCATAGGAAAAGTCTATTTCCTAACACTATATGATCTTTTACAGATTTAAACACAGCATTGGGATAAGTCCATTTCCTAACACTGCATGATCTTTTACAGATTTAAACACAGCCATGGGATACGTCCATTTCCTAACTCGGTATGACCTTGTACAGATTTAAACAGCCATGGAATAAGTTCATTTTCTAACACTGTATAACCTTGTACAGATTTAAACAGCCATGGGATAAATCCATTTCCTAACACTGTATGACCTTTTACAGATTTAAACAGCCTTGGGATAAGTCCAATTCCTAACACTGTATGACCTTGTACAGATTTAAACAGCCTTGGGATAAGTCCACTTAATAACACTGAATGACCTTGCTAGTGTTCGTCCGTCGGGATGATGAGGACCACTTTAGTCATCCAATGTTTGAACTTGCATAGTTTCAAACACAGCCTTATTTACTCTTCTGTACCAGAAACTGGACTGCATTGAGGATAAGCCATCTACTTATTACGTAATCAAGTAATCTCATTTGTAACAAAGAGAAGCCACCTACTCATTATGTAGTCATGTAGTCTGATTTGTAACAAAGAGAAGCCACCTACTCATTAAGTAGTCATGCAAGCTGATTTGTAACAAAGACAAGCCATTTACTCATTAAGTAGTAATGCAGTCTAATTTGTAGCAAAGACAAATAGAATAAGCATATATTTAATTTGGGAAGAATATTTCTACTCCTTCATAATCACTTTTAATTGTGTTCCTGTACAGTGATTCATACATGCAAAATAAATTTTAGTACATGTACATGGATTATCATGTAAACCTGTTTTCAGAATCATATGGATTAATTATCTCCCTCAATTTTTGAAATAATCACTACTAAAATTATATGGATTAATTATCCCTCTCTACCTTTCCAATAATCAATATGGATTAATTATTCCTCTCTATTTTTGAAATAATTACTACTATAAATATAAAAATGCACAGGCAATATGTACTCATGTACCATACTGACCATGTTACAAATTAGTATGTATTCAAGCATCAGAGAGGGTGAACAGACCATTTTGCCTGAGACCTTATTTATGAAAAATAAAACCTCGTACGGTGATGAAATCTCAACGTCAACGACGTTAAACCAGCATCTCTAATTTTGCATCGTAGGAACCCCAACAGGGTTAGCTTGGGTTGTTACTTCGACGAAGTCATTTTGTATTTCATCGTTTACGTGTATTCGTTTACGATGTTGGTCACTCACCTTTGGTCGCACCCCCTCTGCTGCTGTGGTTTTTATCCAAATATTCCATCAAGTCCGTTACGATATCTTGACCTCGGATCATGTAGATTTATTGTTATAAAACCAAACGGGGTAGCTTGTGCTTTTGAAAAAAAGTGTTTGAACTTAATCATATCCATATCCCCTGAACACCAAGTATAATAAATATTTTGCAGCGTATGATTATCAACTCCGTTAAACACAACTAAAATATTACAGTTATCTCTGATCACTTTTGGAATTTGCGTATAACGCTGTGTAACATAAATCACGTCTGTATTTTTATGTCTACCTCTAGAAATTATCCTAGCTGGGTTTGATTGTTTGTCCAGCATGACTTCATCGTACACTCCTAAATTATTAATACTTCCATCCAGATCATCTACAGATGGCACTTCATCAATATCAGTTATAAAGTCAATAACGTCACTGTCTTCATTTAACGACGCTGCATTTTCATTAAAATCTTTAAGTACTTCATAGCATCGCTGGTCGTCCACGGATGGTGCTACTAAATATAATTTATCCCACTTCAGCCATTTCATTATCAGATTAAGCAATAATTGTGTTTTACCTGATCCAGATGGACCTATTATTATCATTCTGATAGAATTCGGTAGCGCTGGGTGATGCTTTACTGGCTGTTGTTTTCGAGTCGCAGAAAAGTCAATTATATCCATATAATAAATAACATGAATTTATATTGTGTTCGATGCAGGGCAACCACGTCCACCACTGGATTAACAACAATAATGACAAAAAATAAAAAACGTGCACTGACAGGTAAATGTGAAAAGTGTGGTACAAAAAAATACAAATTTATTTCTAACAAATACAAAGTCGGCGGTGACACTGCTACAGCATTGGGAAAATTACCAGGATTACCGTGGGCGAAATATCCCGGGGAAAAACACTTACCGGGTTATAATTATTGTGGGCCAGGAACCCGTTTAGATATTCGTCTTGACAATCAAGATCAACCTCGGCCTGGTGAATATCCCATAAATGGAATCGATCAGGCATGTTACGTTCATGATATTGCTTATCGAAATAAAGATTTACAACAACGACATCTCGCCGATATCAAATTAATTCATTCCATAAATAAGGTACCGAATAAATCACTTTGAGAAAAATTAGCTGCTTTTCTTGTAAAATCTGGTATGAAAGGTAAAATTATGTTAAGGGCTGGGTAATTAATTATATAACGATTATAATGGAGTCCATTTATTATTCCCCGAGAGGATATTGGAAGGGCAAAGCAGCGATTAGTAAACTTGCTGAAGCTGCAAAAGTCTCACGTGCTGTTGCTGCAGCGTGGTTAGCACGACAGGCAATATGGCAAATCTATCTACGTCCACCTAAGAGAATTCAATATGCGTATTTTGATGTCAGCGTTCCCAATGAAGTTCATCAAGCAGGTATTTTGTTTTTACCGCACGATACTATTAAAACACGTGGACGTAATCGATCCGCTAGCGGATTGCGCACATATAAATACGCGCTAACTGTCGTTGACGTTGCCAGTAGATATAAAGAAGCAGAACCACTGTTACCAAAGACAGCAACTGAAGTGTCATCTGCGTTTGAACGAATTTATCAACGAGGATCCGGACCACAAGGTGGTCTACGATGGCCACAGTTGCTACAAGTTGATCCTGGAAAAGAATGTCTCGGTGCAGTATCATCGCTGATGAAGCAACGTAACGTTAAAATCAGACGAGGACACATTGCAATTCATCGCGATCAGGCAATAGTTGAACGATTTAATCGAACACTCGCTGAGCGGTTATTTGGATACCAATATGCGAAGGAAATAATTTATACAGATACAAGATCTCGCGAATGGGTTGCAAGATTACCAAGTGTGATAGCTGCGTTAAATAATGAAATTACTCGTGCAACTTCTATGAAACCTTCTAATGCGATCACAAAAAGATATATACCAATACGCCGACGTGAATCTTCCTCTCAACAAGTATTAGGTAATGTTACCGTAAGATATTTATATGAACCTTGTGAACTTGAAGGCGGTAAAAAGAGCAACTGATCATATCTGGAGTGTGACCACACACAAAATTTCTAGCGTGGTAAGATCCACTGGTAGACCTGCAATCTACAGACTATATTCAACTGCTCCTCAGCGTGGATTTGTACGTGAACAATTACAAGTAATTCCTGAGGATACACAAATTACCACCACGTTCACTTTTGTAAATTTGAACCCCTGCGTCGATTGCATTCAAGACAGGTCAGCATGACATTATCACGTGTATTACCATGATCACTATTAATTCTATCCACGGTAAATTGTTTTGGATTATTACTCGAATATTCCCATAGCATATTACAGTTACAACTTGCACAATGATTATTCTGTTGTTGTTTAAGTGTTATAATTAATTTAGTATCAATATCAAAATCACGATTATTTTTTTATCACTTAATTTATAACTGGATAATTTTTTTCTTATTACACCAATAACACCTTCAGTGTCACTAACAGTTTGATTATTATTTTCTGTGGAATCTATGATAACTCTGTGTAGTTGAGATATTCTTCTGACTCGAGATACTGCTAGATAGACTAAATTTGACCATTCTATTCTATCATCGACAATCCAGATATTTGTATCAGTACTAGTTAGTCCTTGTGACGAGTGTATCGTTATAGCATATCCTAATTTCCACGGTGAGTTATTCATACTCAACGCACTCTCAACAACATCAATATCAACTAAGACAATATCATTCAATGCAAGATTTTGTTTCTGGACACTTTCAGTGTCTCATCCTGGAATATCAACTTCAATATTCTGTCGTCGAGTATCCGCTGGGCGATAACATAATGGTACAGGTAACGTTGGAAATCTTTCCTTGGGACGTAGGAATAATTTCTCTTGCAATTCATCGCGAACTATTTTTCTACTCGCAACTATCAAATCATTTGGTGTCCACAAATTCCAAAAATCGTTTACAGGAGTTTCCGGAATTATTTCACGCATTATCTCACATTGTATTTTATCAGGCTGTAGTCTGATTAATCTTTTAAATTCTTTCAGAGGTTCATCAATGGCTCTATGATCATCATTTATTTCTTCATAATAATCCACAAATATTTTTAACCACTCGTGCGGAGACTGCCCAACGAAAGGTGGTGGTAGACCATGATCGCCACACATAACTACCGCAGTATTTTTTGTCAGTAGCCAATCGAGAAATATGTTTAGTGTTTCCAGCGACACCGTACAAATCTCATCCCAGATGATGATTTGGGAATATATTTTTCAATCATTCGCTCAGGTGTCCACGTACCCCCGCACCATCTTAAGAAACTATGATAAGTTTGAGATTTTCTCTTCGTTGTTTTATTTCTCTGGCTAGTCTGTGTGTAGGTGTCAACACAATCATGTCTGAACTCTGCCGAAATAATTCAATCGCACGTGTTGTTTTACCAGATCCTCCGGGTCCATTGAGATAAATGGTTTTATGTCTGGCCACGGGATCAGATACACACGGCGACGTTGATACTGGTATTGGATTGTCATTACCGTAGTATGTCTCCGCGATATCAACGCCTGCTGATTCAAAATAGCCGAGTATACTTTCTTGTTTTATTCTCCATGATCCCCATTCGCCGCTACCGAGTAACGGTTTTACCAAATCCACGTAATCGCCGTTTATATAAAATGAATCCGTAACAACTCTGCCAGCGTAACAAGGAAATCTATTTATCATCGATAATAAATTTATAGAAACGTAAGCGAGCATAAAAGATCTTAAATGAGTAAATTGCGGTGACTCATCATCGATATAACTCACGATTTTGCCTAGTTTGGTTCCGTCTGACAAATAAGCATGATTTCTACTTATAAATGTTCCTTTGCTCGTTGTATCAGTAATTATAAAATCCAACTCAGCATCATCCATGATTAATCTTGTACAATGTCTTTTATGATCATACGAACCACCTTGCGTAAACTTACCGATTATTTTCCTGCCGAGATCTTTTGCAACTTTATTTTCATAATCAATTGTATCCCAATCTTTGCCTGACTCTGTCGGTGAATGTTTCTTTTGTTGTGGTAACCAAACTTGTTTCTGCGGATGATATGATATAATAGCTTCACTGACCATCAACGATATTAAAATTCCCTCATCAAGCATGTACCGCAACAGCACCGTTGGAACCCAATATTTTTCAGAGAAATGTCTACCAAACCACGCGTAAACGATCGGATGAAGATTACTACGGAACTTAAATGATTTTACACAAGCGAATCCAGTTAAATCAAAATCAGGTAATGGTCCATTTATCGCAACTCTTGTCATTTCGTGTGTGGGATGACCAAATCGCTCAAAGTATTTAGAACAATCTCCGTATCCAAGAATACTTCCAGGATAACACGCAACCATATCAACGGATATAACTTTACGATGATCGTATCGGGTATTCCATAATCCGCCATGCCCATATTCGACACAACTTCGTTGAATATCTTCAAGGAATTCTGATCGAGTCGGCGACCATGAATTTTTCTTCTGAGCAAAGTGAGCCGCAACCGATGGAACTGTAAAACAATTATTCAATAATTGCTCAACTTCAAAATTATATTCACACCAAAGGCATTGTGCAAGATTCTTCATTTCGCCATGAAGAGATTCTCTACGGTAAATATCTCCGTTAGGTTTTACATACTGATCGTAATATGCGGATTCTGAACTCTGAAATAACCAAACAGATACAGGGTCGCTCTTACTGATATCACTGATAGCATCGAATATATAATCGTCATAAAATTTAACTGTCCTATCTCGTGGAAATATTGTTACAGCATCAGTCCATGCATGCGCGTTATGATCAATGATTGTTATTGGAGCTCCTCTTGATGGGTATTTTGACTTATATATAATCTCTCCGGTTAGTGTTTTTACTGTTATTGGAAATTTTAATTCTTTTTTTCTAGTTTAGCAACGTCACTGATAGATGCTCCGGTATCTTTAACTGTTTCTGCCCAATCGTTTATTTTTGTGCCTCTTAGATCTGTTAAACCGTTCCCCCGTATTACTTTTGAGAAATGTTCCATAACTCGCTCATCTACGCAGTTTAGTTTCCTTGACAATTTCATTGGTTTGAGATCCCCAACGCCAGGTTTATCATTTAGCGGATATATCGCGTAGATAACTGCCGTTACAGGATAATCTCGTTCATAATACGGTTTATCAATACCGGTCAGCGTACCTGGCTTGGATTTGTTATTTAATGTAACAGTATTATTTCCAGTATGAAGCCGTATCGGTTCGCGTTTGTCACGAATAATCCAAGTATTATCACCTGTCTGCACAATAAATTTTACTAGAATAATATATCTCTGATTATCAAGGTAGTTAATAATATTTTTACCTCGCTCGTCACTCATTCTAGCGTCAACAACAACACCGCTGGTGTCATTCATAATCCTGAATGTCGACCAAGTATGAGCCGCACCATCATTGCGAAATTCTTTTTTACCTTCACGGATACGATCGGTTATATCACTATTTATCAAAGCCAGATCTTGCATCGAAAAATTAAATTTAGATTTTGATAGTTTATCAAGATCAAATCTTGTGGCGGAAGGTTCAGTTGTGGATAATCTCTTAAATTCCTCCATTCTATATTTAAGACAAATATGTATGTTTAATTAAACTTTAATTATGTATATAGTGATTCAAACAAACAACCGATGCAGATGGCTCATGATTGGATTTTCAACTCCTTGTAATAAATCATGCGTAAATTAATTTTGTGGCCAACATATGCAAAGCTATCGTAGAGGGAGTCTAGGACCAAAACCGTGTTTACGATGCGGTGTTGGAGTCAGAGGAGAAACTCACTTGTGTGTAGCGTGTGGTGGTAAAAGATACAGAGAACTGAAACGATATTATGATAAGAAGACGTCAGGCGAATCCCCCATAAAAACCGCTGAAGACTATCTGGCCAGATTTCAAGATAATCATTTTGACAAATAATATTATATATATAAATGGAGCAAAAGGAATTTGTGAAACATCCCATCATTAAAAATTATGAAGCATCTCATGATGGTGTCATCAGACACTGTCAACGAAAAAAAAGAGTTGGTATTGACAATGGTATTGGTTATCTCAAATTCTGTGCTGGAAAAAATATATATTATTACTCCCATAGATTCTTATTTGAATATTTTCATGGGATCATCGAAGAAGGACTTGTAATTAATCATATTGACGGTAATAGACAAAATAACTCTTTATGTAATCTTGAAGTTGTTACACAGAGTCAGAATACTACACTTGGAAACACCGGCATTAATTCTAAAACTCCTAAGTCGGTTATATCCACTAATACAGATACTGGTCAAGAAATAATTTTCCCATCAATGAATGCGGCTGGTAAATATTTCGGTATTTGCCGTTCTTCAATATATTATGTTGCAAATAATACTACTAAATCAGCGTTTTCGAAAAAATTTCAACAAAATATCACATTCCGATATATACAATAAAGCGAGATAAATCCGTCATCGCTGATAGAGCAATCAAGTAGTTGTCCCCCTTCTTTGTTATTTCTTATGCATGCCACGCGTTATATTCAGTGATAAGAATCCATCAACGCTGAAAAAGTAATTGTGGTACTACATTCTAATCGTATTGTTTAAATATCTCTCCAGTCCAGACATCTCAACTACATGAAAGCATTAATTACAGAAAATATATCCTCAAACAAACATAAAACACTCAGCCGTGATATTATATTGTACACATATAAATCGCAGTAGACGACACTATAGTAAATGAATCTACGCAGTTCTGCGGCGGGCGGAATATCGATCCAGTGCATTACTAATACAGTTCTAGCCCGGAACAATATTTTACAAAGCAGAAACGGCAGAAATGTATAAAATTGCAGATTGTATTCAGAATCAGAATATTTTTCTATGTCCATGACATTGTCACGATACTAGTAAATACGAGTCTCGAGTTATCACTGATGACTTCGTCATTGGTGACAGTCACTGGTGAGACAGTGTCAGTAGCTATATACTTAAATTTAACTGTATATTCATAACAGCTCCGATAGCCGTGCGGTTAAGGCGTCCGAACTTTGATCCACTAGTGTAAACGCTGCGTGTTCGAGTCTCTAAAAATGCTAAAGGTATATTATCTTGCATTCGGCGACAGATGCTATTATAGTGGAGGCGCAAGCCCCATGAGATTTCGTGTACCCCTCACCACGTCAAACACCGTGGTGGGTGCTGTTTTTTTGCACTTACCCCGGGGTTTGATTTTGGGGGGATTTACATGAAATCGCTTGCACCCCCAAAATAATCAGTAGGGTGATGTGAACTCGTAACCACTGAAGGAATGGTAGACTGAGCGTCATCGCTGCTGTTTATTTTTATTCAAAAATATATTTTTACTTTTATCTGATTCAGAATATATTTTTATTATAAATCTGATTCAAAATATATTTTGACAGATTCAGAAATACTTTTATTATGATAAAAATTTTATTTTTTTATGAAATTCAGTCAGATTTTCTGATTTTGATGGGCGTATTGCCCGTCAATATTGTGACTTTGGTCAGATTTTCTAACTTTGATGGGTATATTACCCGTCAATATTGTGACTTTGGTCGGATTTTCTAAATTTGATAGGTATATTACCCGTCAATATTGCGAATTCTGTCAGATTTTCTATTTTCATTAAGAAAATATATTTGTGTTTTTATTCTGATTCAGAATATGTTTTTATTATAATAAAATTTTATTTTTTATGAAATTTAGTCAGATTTTCTGAATTTGACGGGTATTATACCCATCAAAATTGTGACTTTGGTCGGATTTTCTAAATATTTTATTTTTATTCAGAAATATTTATTCAGAAATATATTTTTATTTAAACAAATAATTGATAATATATAAAATAATGAATCATGAAAACATTAATGATATTATTACTGCTATTAAGAAATTACAAAACAGCGGCCTAAAAATATCTGACCAGCTTGATAATGAGTGATTTTGAATCATTGCAATTTCGGAGGTCAGAAAATAGATATACCTTGCCCTCTGATTATGGATCATAAAGTTGATCCAACAGGCAATGTTACGATCGCTGGCAGCAATCACAGATACGCAGGTGAAATTATTTGTGCCGTTATCACGGGCCATTGAGCGGGTTAGGTCAGAATTATCTCACGAATACGAAAAGAAAAGACTCGTACACGCTCGTATAAAACAACTGAAAGATATCATGACGATGACGGAGTTGATGGACAAAGACGTGGAAGAATTACTGGCTAAAGATGAAGACGAGTGTGACTCTGACCATAGTGACAAAGTCACCAATGACGAAGTCACCAGTAACAATGAAACTAATAGTGTTGTATCAGAATAATTCATTTCTGACCCGTGACAACGGTCACTGACAAAATCACGGGGTAAAAAAAAACAATTATTTGATATTTTTCTTTTGCTTGGTGTTTTCCGCCGTGATGCAATTATGACTTCGTCATTACGAACGTGAGATCTATGATCGACATTCTACGAACGCACATACCGTTTTATATTTAACAACTCCGACCTCAGATCGAGCAAGTGGCCAGACTGGTCATTAAGTTTAAAATGTATCCGTGATAAGAGACGACTATGACATTGTCGATAAACAACATTGATTGGTTCTGATACAATCAAATAATCTGGGGGGACTTGAGGGGTAAATGAGTAGAGAATGTATCCTTGTTGGGCCTGATTGGATTTATCAGTGTCAACTTGATAACTGCCATCAATGACATCACATACTAGATTTACCGCGATCGTTGATGTGATATTAACGATACCCGGTGAGACATGACGGCCGCCCCCGTACGGATCATTATTGTGTCGAAGAATACTTGCTGGTGGTGATATTTTTCTCCATGATTCGAGAATTTGAGGAAAATATTCATCGATAATATCCGTGAGTCTCTTTTTTAATTCAGTTATATTAAAATCCGGTATTACAAATGTTTGAAGTTTATCTCCGGTTATTTTGTAATGATCAAGAAATAATTTTACAAAAGACATAAACCAGTTGCTTTTGTAATCTATAACATAATCTGTGATAATAGTTTTGTTGATGAAATACATATCTGATCTAATCTGATTTAAATCTGTTATTGTTTTAATTATTTGTTGTTTTGTATCATCGCTGTAAAATTGTGATAATGATAAAAATAGATTTTTTAAATCAGTAATTTTACGATTATAATCAGCATTAATAGCTACAGAAATATTTTTAATTGGTACATCATAAAAATAATACTCATTATCAGAATTTTCTTTCAGCTTGTAAAATTGAAAATGACCTTGTTTAAAATGTCCTTCATCTGATGTATAAAGAACCCATTTTCTGATTTTAGGATACTCCATTCCATCAATATCTCGATTAAACGATGATTCTATTTTAACATGATCGGTAAGATATTTTGGAATTTTTGTGTATCTTTGCTCTGCTATGGAAAATTCATCTCGACGTGGTTCTGGTGGACCTTCATATGGAGGTGGAATATCTGGCCATCCTAATACTGTCCTGATAGAACTTTGATATATGTCCGGCGACAATATTTCAACGGCAGAAGAAAGCGTTGGCTCATGAACAGTAATGGCAATCTTTGATTCTTTTCCAGTGATAGATTTAATTCTGCGTTGGAATTCTTCATTGATCTGTTCTATTTGATAACTGCCCGTTGGTACACTGACTACTTGCCAATCTGGTGTTCCTTCGGGTTTGTTTTTATTTGCAAATACTAATGAATTATTCGGTTGTAGTCCACCAAACGACGTTGACCTAATGTTGGGCCAACTATAATAAACCCGTAATTGCGCTAGACCTATCTCGGATGCTGGTATTGCAGTTGGAAAATTAATACTGAATTTAGGCGAAGTTGAACTCGCCGATATCATTGTGGTTCTTACCGGAGCAATATTAGCGACGATCTGTTGTAATAATTCCCTTGACTCAGCCATTATTATACTATTATTGTTTTAAATCCTGTTCAGAAATTTTTTCATTAACGACGTTATCATTGACGACGTTATCGTTGACGACGACATCGTTGAATACTTCATTGTAGATCTTTATTGCGATACTAAATTCTTCATCGGATATTATTTCATCATTAAGTAACGAAGAAATCAGTGATGATAATTTAGAATATGCGGTCGTTACTGTGTGTAATTTCATCGTGTACCGGTTCAATTTTTCATTCGTGCACGTATTTATCTTTTTCGCGATTATGTCAAATATTCCAGCGATCGACGTTGACGATGAAACAATGATTGTTACGACGATCGGCGCTGTCATCGTCGCTAGCGATGCTAATACTACGCCGGTTCCAGCAACTAGCGTAGAAACCGAATAAACCATAATATCAACGATGACCGCACGTCTACGATATTTCTTTATTTTTGCTGTATAATTATCGATGGTGGTTTTTAATTTATTCTGCCATGTTGTTACTTGATCGTATCTGTATTTGTGAGCGCTATTAGCGCCGACGTCTATCATTATACTGTATTAAGTTGTTCTCTAAGACAGCGGAGGTGTTTCAGCTACGAATTCCAGACACCACCAGTAAGACGCCGTGGTTAATTTTTTATCATCTGATACCAGCATAAACGTTTCTTCGGTATCTTTATTTAACACAGCTACAGTCCCAGAAAAAAATGTCGGTTGAATAACGCCATGAAAATGTAGTAAATATTATAAATTTTGCAGAACTGAACACGGACAACCTGTACACGCCAGTGACCACTGCGGTATGTTTGATAGTGTTATTTTGCGGTGTCCACGTTGATGATCCTGATGATACCGTGTACACGATATTGTTGACGGCGATATTAGTCGCTGCGCGAGGAATTTTAATCAGATTAGTTTTTTGAACCATATTAGGAATTCCACTGAGAATATCGCTGAGTTTTGTGCTTATGTCGGCGAGTTTAATATCAACAATTGCTGGTTTTCCAAAAAATTCTTCATTTATTCTGTTCAAGTTTCTACGAAAACGTTTGTACATGATTAAAAAATTCAGTTCTAAATGCGGTCATTCCATCATTGATGGTAGCTAACGAAGTTGTCACTGGAATTTCCTTATCGTTTACATATTTCTTCGTTGCAGCGTCGAAATTATCCGTCGGTTCACCTACGCTAATAATTTTGTTGTTGCTCATGTTAATGACACCGTTCATTATATCACCGGTTTTTAACAATCGTTCACTGATGCTATCTCGGATCGACGATGGAGTAACGACACTAATAACAAGTTTACCCTCGCTGTCGTACACGGCAACGAGACCTACTCGAGACGCGCGATTACGCACAATGATATCGTTGATGGAAATATTACTCGTCTTCAATTTTCTTCACGATTTTGAAATACAACAAGTTGGTTTGGATCAACATTGGCAAGATTGAGCATGTCAGATAATTCATCATTGATCTGCCGTGTTACTCGCTTGAGTAAGTCTTCGGATGGTTCTTGTTGAGGTTTGGTTTTAGCTGATCGTCCGTAAATATCAACCATTATATGATTAGCGATTATTTAATGTATATTCGTGTACAACTTTATGAGGTGGTTTCCTTGATATTGATACAGCATCAAGTACTGCTAGTGCTTCAAGGCCACATACCGGCGGGTCGGTTAATGTTTGTATTGGTAGCGTTGAATACCAGATTGGAATATTTTGAAATTTGTCAATATATTTTAAAAATTCTTTTGGTGGCGCCAACCCATACGAATCGAAATAAACAATTCTACGTGGATCAATCGCGTATGCAACCCAGTGTGTTCCACGACCAGAGCTTTTATCGAGATTAATAATACCTGTTTCTGACAGATTTGGATTTTTCGGTAATTGATCACGCATAAAAACACCTCTAAAATTCTTTATACGCAACCGCGCAGCAGCATCAAGTAAATAAAAATTTGATAGTGGAACTATTGATAGTGGAACTATCGTTGAGTCCCTGGAATTCTTAGTCCGCGACCAACGTGAGGTCGAGATCCTGGAAGTCTTAATCCGCGTCCGCGTCAAAGTCGTCTTTTTTAAATCCACGAACGGATCCACCTGTCACTTTATTAAATACTCTTCCGGCGGCTGCTCCAACGGTACCTAACGCGGCTGCTTTTGCAATCGGGGGGCAGCTATGGCCGCTTTTGCATTCAGGGGAGCTGCCAGCGCCAGCAGCGGAAATATTCCACCGGTTTCAATAGAATCCTTGATGGCACCCACGGAAAGACTTAATCGTATTCCTTTGCTGGGCTGCTTAGCTTCGTTGAATTTTCTGAATTGGCGCTCCGTCAACGATAATTTATTTGCACCGGACATTTGATCGTGTTTTAATGATATTTTTGTTCCGCATCGTGATGCTAACTGTGATTGTAATCGTTTAATCTGACCCGGGGTCAGACTGACACTAACATGATGATATGACATTTATAATATATATTTGATTTCTAAATACTGATTTAAATCAGCGTTTGCATATTTTCTACTGGAGCATCAACGACCCTCATGCGGCCACCAACACCTTCGAGTAACATTGCTTTATCGGATAATATAACGGCGATGGCTCTGTACGTGGGAATATCTACGATATTTCTGTTAATACGAGCTCGAAAATGTATGTCAACAACGGACTGCCTAAACAAATCCAAATGTTTCAGCGAAAAATAATAAATCGGATATAACGTTATAAAATCTAGCTGTGATATTTGTAAACCAGTATCAACATTTTGATCACGCCCCATAAACGACATCAATCGATGATATGCACGCGCCACATGATTTAACTCGAAATTCAACAAAATATCCTCAGATGGTTCTTGATGTCCATTTATTCGCAGCGACACCTCACTGACGCCGAGTTTGTCAAATATCATCGCGGAACGTATTTGTGAGTTTAATCGTGCAGTACTCTGGAAAGCAACGAATATATGTCGCGGTGCAGAAATACCTTGCTGGAACACTATTTGTCACATAAATACACCATTGACTGCGCTTTGTATGGCATCCGTGGTCGTCGTCAACCATGGCAACGCTGATTTGCCACCACTACTCATAAAATTGAGTAACCGATCTTCGACGGTCATCGCGGGGGTCATTACTGGCATCCACAATGAAAGTTTTGTTAATATTACTTTACCATGAAGTTCCGCAGTTGCACCTGCGTCAGCTCCTTCAACGTGCCATAATGCATCATCGTCGATTGCTTTTCGTACAAGTACAACTGTATGTTTGGCTCCGAAAATGACCTTTCTGACGCCCCTACAAAATCCAAAGATATGCGACAACGGAATCGCGCAAGAAAACATTCTGTCCTTGAGCATTGCTTTCCTCGATGCGAATCCGAGGTTAAAATTGGCGTTCATGGATATTACTGCGGAAGTTTCTGCGGTTCCTGCGGCATTTCTTACGTTGCCGATGGTCACATTTTTATGACTCGGATGATCAGAAGTATCCTTGAAAAACATCATAGAGGGACCAGCTGATCTTGAATAATCATCGCTGTACCGCGCAAGGCCAAGTATTGTCATGGCAACGTCGACATCCTTTTGAATGGATTCAATGTTTCTTCCGTCGATGGCGTACGTGGCGATGTAAAACAACGCCATGATACCATTGTTGACAAAACCAAAACCAACATCGTTGTCGTATTCGGTATTATCCGCTTTTACCATTTTACCTTCAACTTCGATAAATGCCTCCGCGGGATAGAAATATCTACTCGTATCTTGAACCTGTAATTCAATTCGTCCACGCTGATCTGGCATTCGCGCATCGTAAGAATAAAAGTGAAAATCGCGCTTAGATTCATCTTTGAGAATTGGCACTTCCATGTCAAATGCGGGATCAGATTCGCGTTTAAACATGTTATGTTATTGATCATCGTCTAATACGAAAACCACTTTGAGAAGTTTCACTTCTTCGGAGTTCACTCCCCGCTATCAAACTTGCTGCTACATTTTTTCCTCGTCGGTTGCCGGTAAAACCGATGACGAAGTCGATGGCAGAGCCATCGCTGCTAGTTTCTCGTTTGCGGCGTCATTTATTATTTTACTAACACGCGCAGGCATTTCTGTGGTGCTGGCCAGTTGTACCCGCGGTTTTCTACCTGCTAATCGTTGTAATCGTTCCTTGATTGCATCAAATAATTTACCAGCGGCGTGACCGACAGTTTTAATACTTTTTTCGCGAATAACGTCAATAGCTTTCATGCCTAATTGCTTTGCAATCGGTATTGCTTTTGGGGCGATTCTCGAAAATAAACCCCTAACAACATCACCGAATCCATCTCCGTAAAATGTCTTATATAAGGGTAATCTTCAATTTACCACCCCGACCATGATTGGTCTACGTTGATTAGCGTGTATGATCATCTATTATAATAATTATATCTAACTGTTTTATCAGTGTCTTAGTTGGGCGACCTTGGCGCTAGTACTAGTCGCTATGATAATCATCGATAATTTCATTAATGAGGGACCGATACACGTTAGCTTCCATGATGCCACCGGTAAATAATCGCTGACAAATGGACGAGATCTCGTTGATAATTTCTGGAGAATTATTACCGGCTCGTTTTCCACCAACGAGAGTTTCTAATCTATCCACGTCAGCTACGATATTGTCGGGACAAGTAACAAGACCACTTTGGAAAGTTTTACTTTCTCGAGCATTAATGCCACTCCTAGTAGCACCTTTATCTGAGGGTTCTTCTGATGGGGAATGAAATGCTTCATCGCTGGATGATGATTCCTTTTGTCGTCGTTGCACTTGTCGTTTTGGTGGTGGTTGTTGTTGCTTCTGTTTTTGTTGTTGTCGTATTTGTTGTTGTTGTTCTGGTGGTACTTGGATAAACGAAATATAATTATCTATCGCATGAATATATTCCATATATCTTGGATCACTGTTTCGAGCTTGATCAACGTTATAGTATACGCGAAATATCCATTTGTACCAAGTTCCGCGACTTATAACATCATCAGCGTATTCAGGTTTTAAAAACTTCTTTCGGTTCTCATAACCTTTCATAGCACTTGCATCTAATTGACCTATACGTTTAATATGTTTGATATCCTTGATGACATCTTCGTTAAATTTGTCAGCGAGGTTAACCCTGGCTCGTGCTTCTGGTTCTTGTTCAGTGACTGTGTCACCGTCGTCATCCGCTTGATCTGTCTCTGATGACTGCGTCACCGTTGGCTGAGCTGCAGCTATTTCGGCGGGAAGTTCTCGTAGAATTTTTTTTGTCTTCTTAGTTCGCTCCGCTATTTTTTCAGTTTGTTTCGCTGTCTCCGCTAACACAGGAACAATACCTTTTGTGGTTTCAGTGATAGGTTTAAATAATTGTTCTGCGGATTCTGTAAATTCTTCTTGTGTTTGTTGACACTCTTGTAATTGTTGTTTGACGTGATCGCGGACAGGTAGATATTTCTTAATTGCTTCTTGTCGCTCTCGAGCTAATCTTGCTGAGTGAGCTTCACCGATCATTATTGATATAACGCAATGGTTTAATTATAGCAGCAGAGGGGGTTCGACCAAAGGTGAGTGACCAACATAGTAAACGAATACACGTAAACGATGAAATACAAAATGACTTCGTCGAAGTAACAACCCAAGCTAACCCTGTTGGGGTTCCTACGATGCAAAGTTAGAGGTGCTGGTTTAACGTCGTTGACGTTGAGATTTCATCACCGTACGAGGTTTTATTTTTCATAAATAAGGTCTCAGGCAAAATGGTCTGTTCACCCTCTCTGCTGCTATTCATATATCATACTGACCATGTCACAAAGCAGTATGTACTCATTTATCATACTGACCATGTTACAAAGCAGTATGTACTCTTCTACCATACTGACCATGTTACAAAGCAGTATGTACTCATCTATCATATTGGCCATGTTACAAAGCAATATGTATTCATCTACCATACTGACCATGTCACAAAGCAGTATGTACTCATCTATCATACTGACCGTGTCACAAATCAGTATTTACTCATGTCTCATACTGGCCATGTCACAAAGCATTACTCATTCAGCATACTAATATTGTAACAAAGCAGTATTTACTCATCTAAAATATGTAACAAAGCATTATGTACTCATCTACCATACTGACCATAATAGCAAAGCAATCTGGCTGCCAATACATGGTCAGAAGTGACCATTACTGTACAATGCCATGCATCTACAACCATTATAGTACAATGTCATGTCTGTATGATCATTATAATACAATGCCACGTCTGCATGACCATTACTGTAAAACTCCATATCTATATGACCATTACTATACAATGCCATGCATGTATGACCATTACTGTACAATGCCATGTCTGTATGACCATTACTGTACAACTCCATGTCTGTATGACCACTACTGTACAATGCCATGTCAGTATGACCATTATAGTACAATACCATGTCTGCATGACCATTACTGTAAAACTCCATATCTATATGACCATTACTATATAATGCCATGTCTGTATTACCATTACTGTACAACGCCATGTCTGTACGGCCGTTAGTGTAAAACTCTATATCTGTATGACCATTACTATAAAATGTAAGATAAATTATCAATATAAATATTTTCAGGATAGCTAGCATGACAGCCATATTGGAGATCTGACTAATATCACTTTTATTTAGAAGCAAGTACATAGCATGCAAAGTCTTTAAGTGAAAACCCCATCTCCTTACAACTTTTAATTTAGGTGAATTAGTAAGATTTTCAGGACAACCATCATGATAAAAACAATCTGAAGTCTTATCTGCACCATTCTCATTTAGGACCAAAGAGACATCATAAAGTTCTTTAGTGAAAACTCCGTTGTCAACATGCCTATTTGTTTAGGAGGAGTAGCCAAAACAGAATTGTCATGCTGGTCCCATGGTCACACTACAGTGGATGTCAATTATGTATCATTTACTTTAGAACCAACTAGACATCATAATAAGTCTTTTAATGAAGCCTTCATGTCAATATGACAACCGTCTCCATAGAAATAGTAATCTTTAAGTGAAACACCAATGTCAATATAATTATCCACATCCACTGGCAGGGTGATCTTGAACCAAAACCCCTATATCAATATGACCATCTCTTTCCATAGGAATTGTGACCTCTGAGTGAAACCTCCATGTCAATATGACCATCTCTTTCCATAGGAATAGCGACCTCTGAGTGAAACCCCCATGTGAATATGACCATCTATTTTCATAGGAATAGTGACCTGAGTGAAACCCCAATGTCAATATGACCATCTGCAGTGCCGAATTATCCAATAGGCAGAGTAGGCACCGGCCTATGGGTCCCAAGCCTTTAAGGGGCCCCTCGACAACGGATCAAAATAATATTGAATTGATTTGACCTTGAAAGTATTAGGAGATAATTTGCGAGGAAGGCCCCGAGATTTCGACTGCCTAGGGGTCTCCACAGGGTTTAATCCGGCACTGACTATCTGTTTCCATAGGAATAATGACCTCTGAGTGAAACCCTCATGCCAGTATGACCATCTGTTTCCATAGGAATAGTGACCTCTGAGTGAAGCCCCCATGTCAGTATGACCATCCTTAGGGATCGTGAAAACAGGAGTTTTAAAATTGCTGCTATGGCAACTGTGCTAGAGGTTAGAGCTGAACATTTTTATTTATGACCAATTATATCACAAAAAGGCCATGATCTGCATGTCAAGCCAACAATTAAAGACTAATGTAAAATATGTGACCTTGACACCTTGGTTAAAAGACTGAGCATGTCACAAAATGAGTTGTCGCTTTATAATGATTCATCCCAAGCATAAAGAAAATCCATCTAAGGGTTGGAAAAATATATCTGAACTTTAACCCATATTTTCTACAATTACTAATAGACAAGAATGCATGTCACAAAATCAGTCTACGTTTTTTCATAATTATCTATCCAAAGAATGACGAAAATACAAAAGAAATTTAGGAATAGAAGCAAATGAAACAAGAGGGACAAGTAGGCTTTATATCACCCATCTTATAACTTAGCTTACCAGCTAACCATCAAGAAGGCTTGCACAGTATTATAAAAACACCTGATGGCATAACTTACCAACGTACCATCAAAATAACTTACCAGCTTACCTTCAAGGAGGCTGACAGCATTTTAAAAAGACATCCTATGTATTCTATCTTCCAAACTCGGTATGATATTGCATTTAACTATTTTACAACATACAGATAAAAATCCTTCTAATGAGATAATGATATAATTAATATGCAAAGTCTCTTGCTCATAATCAAAGACATCCAAGATCTAGATGACACAAGTCATCCATAGTCATCCAAGCTCTTGATGACACAAGTCATCCATTGTCATCTAAGATGACGTAAGCCCATTTACCAAGTTTTAAAGAAAGTGGATCAGAATTATAGTACATGTATTAAGCTTAACGTGGAGCAAATTCCAAGCTCTACCAATCAGATAATAGATTACCTCATAATGCATAGAATTTGGTCAGAACAGAAATTATCAAATGTCTTGATCATATTGGCCCATTTACAAAGTTTTATAGAAACTGGATTAGAAATACAGTATTTAGCTTAATATGGAGCAAACTCCAGGCTCTTCCAATTAGACAAAAGATTACGTCATTAATATGTGTAGATCTGAGTCAGAACAAAATCATCCAACATTTTGACAATACTAGTCTATTTACCAAGTTTGATTTTGGAGTATTAGATACTGCCTCTCAAGTAGTAAGAGGTCCAGCCAATCATATTCCAGATCACCTCATTGATATATTTAGATCTTGCTTATTAAAAAACAATGATGATACAAATCAAAAACTGGATCAGAATTATGGTCTTTATAGTTGTAATAAGCTCCACTAACTGGATTCAAGATCATCTCATTAATATGTTTAGATTTTGCTCGTTAAAAATAAATGATGATACAAACCGACAGTTGGATTAGAATTATGGTTTCTAGAGTTGTAACAAGTTCAGCCAATCGGATGCAAGATTAATCTTAAGTTGATATATGTATGGATCTTATCAAAATTTCTAAATGTTTGATGACATAAGAATATATTCTGAGTTTGATCAAAAATGGATCTCAAATATGGCTTTCAGAGTTGTAAACAAGCTCAGCCAACTGGATGCAAGATGACATCCTTAATATCCATGTATCTCATTCATTATACACACTTTTGAAGATCTTGATTGTATATGCTAGTATTTCGAGTTTATTAAAATCAAAAAAGGAATAATAATCTCAGCCAATCCGATGCAAGATCACCTTATTATCTCACTCACTACTGAATTTGTCCAAGATCTTAATAATATAAGCATATATTTCAAGCTTGTTCAAAGTCAGATTAAAAATAAAATCGCTTCCAACTTGGTAATCAGGTAAAACAATTAGATGAAAGATCACCTCATCAATATTCATAGATCTCACTTGATATCAAACTCATATGAGATTTTGATGATATAAAACCAATTCAAAGTTGCACTGCAATCTGATCATAAATATGGACTCTAGAGGGGTAACAAGAAATTGTAGATGGATGGATGCATGGCACACAACACACAATTTACACTGGAACTTATGCAGTGCACACAATATATGGCTATAACACAGGCACACATGCATGGCCCACAACAGATTCACTTACACAGGGACATTTGCATGGCACACAACACATGACTTAAACATGGGCATATGCATGGCACACAACATATTGACTTACACAGGGACATATGTATGGCATACAAACCTGTCTTGAAAGACCACTTCTATGTGAGACCACCTGTCTTGAGAGACCACACTCTCAATGAACAAATTTAGTGATTATATAGCATAGTTACCTGCTATGACAGACCACTTGTCTTGAGAGACCATAATTTGTTGGCAAAAGAGGTGGTCTTTCAAGACAGGTTCTACTGTATTATATGCCAAGAACTGCTTGCAATGAACAGTATGTTATATGCCAAGAACTGCATGCAATTAACATCATGTTATATTATATGCCAAGAACTACTTGCAATTAACATCATGTTATATTATATGCCAAGAACTGCCTGCAATTATCAGCATGTTATATTATTTGCCAAGAACTGCTTGCAAATAAAACCATGTCGTATTATATGCAAATAAAAAGCAGCATCATGTTGTACTATGTGCTAAGATCTTGCTCACAGATAACAGCATAATGTATCATATGCCAAGAACTTTTCTCATCTAACAGTATAATGAATCATGTGTCAGCCAATGACTGTGTGTAGGGCAACTCTTACATCTGTCTCTGTGTAGGCTTCTTCTTGACCTCTGACCTCTTGACTGGCCTTGTGGGTATGTGAGAAAGCTAGTCAGTAGCTTCCAATGAGTATGTGGTTCTTTCCAGGGTTTTCCCAGATAGTCCTGTACAAGTTATCCTGTGCACCATGTATAGCCTACCGTGTGCTGAAGAATGTTGTTAATAACATCAAAAGAATTAATACTAGTCTTCTTCACACAAGTGCACGCCATTATGAGAGAAAGATTGGTTTAGGTCTGTCATATAAAACTAATGTTACTGTGTGCAAGCCATTTATTTCTTTCCTTCAGTGATCTTGACCTATGAGATTTTGACTACAACATCACATGATACCTTACACCAAGTGCAAGCCAGCCATCAAAGTTTGAAACAACAGATGATAGAGAACTAAAGTTATTGTGCAGAACCCATTTTTCATCTTTTATTCTATGATCTTATCCTTTGACCTTTCTGAAGCAAAAATAGAGTTCTTCTTTAACTTAAGTACAAGGTATCCACAAAGTCTGCTAACTGTAAATAGTGTAGAACTCAGGTTAATGAGCAAAAATGCTTTTGATTATGTCAGCCAAAGACTCAAAGTGAACTTGAACATTGACCTTTGACCCTGAAATCAGCAGAGCTCTTCCCCATCTCAAGTGCGGTGTGTCTGAAAACCTTGATAACAGTACACAGTAGAGAACTCTGTTATTGTTCAGAAACCATTTTCTCTCTTTCAGTCACATTAGTGTTCATCCAAAACTCAGTATGGTTCTCCACTACCCCAAGGGCAAGCCATCCACAAAATGTGGTAACTATAGATGGTGGACATTTAAAGATATTGTGTATTAACAAAATTGGCAACAGAGAGACAAACAGATGTAGAACAACATAATATATTACTGGCAGGTGTATAAAAATCCTTCTGACTGCTTCATTAAAAATAGAACCTTCATCCAAATGTCAAGTTTTAGTATATAATTTATTCCTTCACACATTCTGCATTTTGTTTCCAGAAACATCAAGTTCCTCTGTCATAAACCGTATTAGACTAACCCTACCTAGGCCCCTCTATCATAAACTGTACTAGACTAAACCTTACCCAGGCCCCTATGTCATAAACTGTACTAGACTGAACCCTACTCAAAAGTGTTCTGACCAATCAAAAGGCTGTATATTTCAGGCAGGACTTTCCAGTCTGGATTAATACTATATGTATGACTTACAATATTGAGTGAAGTTTTAAGATGCTGAGATAAAAGCCCTTTTGCACCATTTTCTGTACTTTACATTCGCAAACAGTTTCACCAACCAAACGTAAGAGTATTTGGTCAATAAAATAATTGTTTACATAGATGTACAAGTTTTGAGAATAAAATGTAATGATAAATACACACAGAAGCATGAGAATAAAATGTATGGATAAAATGCACACTGAATAAAATGTAAGGATAAATACATATGGAATAAAATGTAAGGATAAATACACACAGATTATGAGAATAGGATATATATATATATATATATATATATATATATATATATATATATATATATATATATATATATATAT